>JAABOM020096299.1:0-27469 GCA_011800125.2 Solanum clarkiae
AGAATCATCTCAAAAGTAATTGGAAGATAAAGTATATTGCTTATTGATGGGTGGTAACCCGAGGGGTGGAAAAATCACCTAGCCAGGGTCGATCCTATCATGGGGGTAGCCCAAGGGGTGTAACAAAAATCCTAGCTAGGGACGATCCCGATATAGATTTACCACTGATCAGCTGGTCATTTGTATTACTTATTGTACACAGATTATACAGTAAGGTAAAGTAATAAAAAGAACATAAAGTACATGATCCCGTAGTATAACTAAGGGTGGTCTCTTATTCTACACCCGTGCATAGTTTCATTTGAGTTGTTACTTCATATACAGTATTTTCTGCCTTATATATTCATTATATTATCTCATACTAACGTCTATTACGGTGGACCTGTATTTCATGCTGCAGGTACAGGTGCTAGTAGATCTCTCCATTAGGAGTACAGGATATCCAACTGTTTTTACCAAGCTCCAGATTGCTTCGGAGCTTTTTGTGTCTAAAGGTTGTATTTTTTTGTATGGTATAGTTAGTCAAGGTGGGGCCTGTCCCGACCCTTATCAGATATTTTTCCTTATGTAGAGGCTTTGTAGACTATGTAAATTAAAGTGCGGTCATGTCTCATTCTCTAGACATTGTGGCCCCAATGCCCTAACCATATCTATTTCCTATTGGCTTGTTATTACTGTTTAATTTCTTAAAGGCATGTTGAATGTAGAAATCCCTTATAATATGTATAGAAAGCGCATAGATACAGGTTGGTTCTCCTGGGACTTAGTGACAGCAGGTGCCAGTCCACCTTAACCGGAATTTGGATGTGATAGTTTTATAATCAAAAAGGAAGTGTAACTTGGGCGACATCATTCTTCCCACATTGTTGATGAATGGCGAAAGGGAACCTTTTCTTTTTAGACATGGGCATTGTAACAACAGTAGAAGGTGAAGTACCATCAACTTGGGTTTTCTTCGCATCTCTCCCTTCTTTCTCATTGTCTAATGTCCAAGGGGTTTCCATTTCAAACTTTGTTGAGTGATCACAACCTGATCCAATAGCCATAGGGCATAGCGAAACTCTACTTAAGAAACTTCAACATTGGGAATCGATCAACTAATGGGGCACCATCTTGCCCACCACTTCGATTGGCTTGAGACATATTCTGAAACATAAAGGATGGGAATTAGAAATAATTAGACGATTTAGCTCTATAACACGATATAGATCATGAAAAAGTGTATCATTTCCTAAATGCCTCATAGCCTCCTATTTATAATTGTGGAACAATTCACAAATATGAACAAGACTCTACTTAATGCGGTATGTTGGATTTTGAGGACCATTTACAAACCTAGTGTTCTGATACCAAGCTTGTCACAACCCAAGCCTAGGACCTAGGTGAAACATGGTGACTGGGAAACATGAAGGTAACAAAAACAATCCTTTTTGCATATCTTATATACATCCTCTGTTGCAAAATATATAAAAAGCATCAACAAATAAGTCTAAGGGAATTAGGGCTTTGGACTCGCAATATGGGGGTAAATAGGGGAAAGGGATTTTTTATGAACACATAACAAGCAAGACTAAAGGGAGAGTAAGTACGACTCAAGTTATGGGGAAGTAGGGACTTAGGAAGATTAACTCCATCTCATCAACATCAATAACATCAAATAGCATCACATAGAGAATAGGAACTAAAGGATAAGTCTCCATAAAAGCTCAGCATCTCATAATGGGTATATAGAATAGTATCCAACAACACCTCTAAAATATAAGTAGGATGAAGGCAAGAAATATCCCAAGATCACCTTCAAAATAAAAAGTGATAGTACCTCAATATAAGCTAGAAAGAAATCGGATATTGTCCCTGGAATGGAGGACTCACCACAACAACAATCTTCATAAACAAAGTTAGCCATGTAGAAGAGTATGGATAGGAGCGTCGGTCCTTATATTGTTAGATCATGTAGGAAAAAAGTATGCATTAGTACTTGGAATTTACTAGTATGTGGGATGTATGGAACAATAATAATAAGTTTCATGAAAGGATGCATAATCATATACAATAGAATATAAGCTCAATATGACATGTATGAGGAAGCTTTGATAAAATTATTCATGAGAGATAAACTTAACATCCTTGTCATGACCTAAGCCTAGGGCCTAGACGTCATATGGCACATAGGGAACCCAAAGGGACCCCAAGCAAGCCTCTTAACATCTCATTATATATCCTTGGTCGCGGAAGCAATTAAATAACAATAAAAGAGTAGAAATAAGGGAACATGGGGCTAAGGGACCTCTTTCATAGCATAAAACATCATAAAGTAAGGAGAGTCAAGGCTCATAGCATCAATACATATCTTGTCCAACAATACCTCTAAACATAGAACTTAGCGGGGGGCTAAGACAAGCAACTGGGCTCACCCTCATAGTCAAGCGTACAATGAAAAGGAAAGTGAGTCTTTATACATAGCAAAAGATCAAGTCAATATCCCCAAAGTTGAGGACTCACCAATTATTTTGAAGGGAAATCACACTAGCCATGTGAAGGCAGAGGATGATCAAGTGGACCTCCGGTTCCTACATGGTAACATCATGTAGGCATAGAGTATGCATTAGTACATTTGAATGTACAAAGTATGTGGGATGCAATGCAATAATATATAGGAAACATCATCAAAATCCATAATATAGGCAATGGATAAGCATAGTAACATTCTTGTATAAAGAATATATTACATATGTAGGAAGAGACCATCAATAGTAACCAAGGCCTACCACCTCCTTGGTGAGGCATTAACATACAAACCCCTCAACATGGTTGCACGGGCCTACTACCCCTCGGGCGAGGCAATTGAAGTACCAACCCCCCAACAAGGTTGCACAAGCCTACTACCTTTAGAACGAGGCAATTGAGGTACAAATTCCCCAACAAGGTTGCACAGGCCTACCACCTCCCGAGCGAGGCATTTTAGGTACAAACCCCTGAACAAGGTTACACGGGCCTACTACCTCCTGAGCGAGGCAATTGAGGTACATACCCCCCAACAAAGTAGTTAGGCCTACTACCCCTAAAAAATGAGGCAATTGATCAATTTCCAACACTATAGATATTTTTCATGAAATCAACACACTTATACCATCCTTTCATCATCATAAAGTCATACAAGTCATAGGTCATGCAATAGAACATCAATGGCTCAAGAACCCTAAACCAGATATTTTATCAAACACTTGGTGGGTGTGGAATGCTAGTGTAAAACTATGCAATTAAAGAGTAAAATCATGCAAGAAATTTTGAAGTAAATCATCCCACCAATACTTGGTAACATCGTCATGCAATATACATCAAAAACTTTCATCAAATCTCAAGATATATTAAAGATTTATATCTCAAAACATGCTAAAATAGTCACGCCTTTACAAAACACCAACAAAGCTCATAGTCAAATTCATAATAGAAAACCCATATGTAAAATCTACTGAGAAACATGTACTTTAAGTAAAAAGGAAGCTTGGGAACCATGGGCGAAAGGACACAATGGTTGAAACCTAAATACCTTTGCTTTGGAGAATTCTTGATGAAAATTAAAAATAGAGACTTGAAGCTTGAATAATCCCTAAGATACGGAAGAGTTTTGGAACTTGGAATTTGGGGTGAAATATTTGTCTAAGAGTTTGAGAGAGTATTTGGGAATGTTTAGTATAATATGGTCTTGAAATATGGCTAAGTATATGTGTTTTCACACATGGGAAGGCTTAGGTGCAAGACCCAAAATCCTTGGACCGAGATAGAAAACTGGCAGCCGAAATACACTGTAGCACTCCGCGCCAGGGGCACGGATGCTCTCTAGAAATCACATTTTGTGATTTTCAAATTTTTCTACGGTTATTCTTAAATGGGGGTTAGACACATTTTCCACTCAATTTGACCCCCTGATCAAGAATATAAAGTCAGATTTTGAGATATATAGAAATTACAATACCGGGGACTTCCGAGGCACATTTTTTGGCACTTTTTTAGGGTCATTTCAATATCTCCCTCTTGGGAATATTTGTCCCCTATTGTCAAACAAGCGTATATGGGAAGAGTAATCATGAAGAGATCAGTCCTAATAAGAATGCAATAATAAACTTCAGCACCATTTTCAAAAATCTCTACATAAGTTTTAAAATCAAAAAGAATTTTTTCAATATAAAAATGAATACATGCAAATGACGTAAGGGCTAAAACATGAGAAATGAAATCATATAGAAGACTTACAATTAGTACCTTAGGCCTGAGTAGGATGGAAGAGATAGGGGTATCACTTTTTTATATCCGCTTCGGCCTCTCAACTAGCACTTTTGACTTGTTGGTTCCTCCAAAGGACCTTAACAAAAGCAACATCCTTGTACATGAAACTCTTCACTTGCCTATCAAAGATCTCTACTAGAACCTCTTCATTTGTCAAGTTTCCTTTAACCACACCTATAACATCAAGATGCACAATAGCATTAGGGTTACCCACACACTTTCTCAACATAGATACATGGAACACCAGATGAACCAATTTCATTTCACTAGGCAACTCCAACTCATAGGCCATCTTACCAATCCTCCTCATCGCCCTATAAGGACCCAAAAATATTTGACTTAGTTTACCCTTCTTACCAAAATGAAACACATCCTTCATAGGTGACACCTTCAAATAGACCCAATCACCAACTTTAAATTCAAGCTCTCTTCTCCTCACATCGATATAAGACTTTTGGCAACTTTGGCTGTTTCCAACCTTTCTCTAATCAACCTTACCTTTTCCATAGCATCCATAACTAGATCTGGACACAAAAAAGCCAATTGTTCCACTTCAAAACACTCAACCGGTGATCTAGAACGTCTACTATAGAAGGCATCAAAAGGATCCATACTAATGATAGAATGGTAGTTATTGTTACAAGCAGACTCAATAAATGGAAAATGATCATCCCAACTACCCTTAAACTCCAAAATATAAGCTTTAGGCATATCCTCAAGAGTTTGGATAGTTCTTTCAGCTTGGCCATCCATTTGAGGGTGAAAGGTCGTACTAAGATTTACCTTGGTTCTAAGACCACTTTGGAAGGACCTCCAAAAGTGTGAAGTGAATTGAGCACAACGATCCAATATGATAGACAAGGGCACCCCATTCATTCTCACAAACTCATGAATGTACGATTTAGCATAGTCTTCGGCCCCGTAAGTAGTCTTAACTGGCAGGAAATGAGCTAACTTAGTCATTCGATCAACCACAATCCAAATAGAATCAAAACCTTTCTAGTCTTAGGCAACCCAACCACGAAGTCCATGTTAATATCCTCCCACTTCCAAGTAGGAATCTCTATGTCTTGGGTTAGGCCACCTGGCCTTTGATGCTTGGCTTTGACTTGTTGGCAACTATGGCAACCGGATACAAATTTGGCAATGTCTTTCTTCATACCTCCCTACCAATATACCTCTCTCAAATCTCAATACATCTTAGTAGAACTAGGGCAGATAGAATAGGAAGAATTATGAGCCTCATCAAGAATATTCTTTCTGAACTTATCAACAAATGGCACACACAACTACCTTGGTACCTATGGGCACCATCTCCTCCTTGGGAGAAAACCTCCACCTTACCCTCTTTCACCAAGGCCTTCAATTCTAACAAGAAGGGATCAAGATCTTGCTGATCTTGCTTTGCTTTCACCTTATCAATCAAGGAAGACTTTGAACCATCAACAACCATAATGCCACCATTACCAACCTCTTCAAACCTAACCCCCAGTCTAGCCAACCCATGGACCTCTCTAACCACATGGGCTAAACTACCCATAGACATCCTACTCAAAGAATCCGCCACAAGATTAGCCTTATCGGGATGATAATGCACACTTATATAATAATTCTTAAGAAGTTCTAACCACCTTCTTTTCCTGAAGTTGAGATCTTTTTGAGTGAACATATGTTAAAGGCTCTTATGTTCGTTAAACACTGATATGCACCCCATACAAATAGTTACGCCAAATCTTTAATGCAAATATCACGGCGGCTAGTTCCAGATCATTAGTAGGATAATTCTTTTCATGCACTTTGAGTTGCCTAGAAGCATAGGCTATCAACTTCCCATTTTGCATCAACACACAACCCAGCCAACCCTAGAAACATCACAACACACAACAACTCCTTCTAGCCCTTCCGGTAGTGACAATATAGGAGCGGACACAAGCTTATCTTTTAATATTTGGAAACTCTTTTCACATTCACCAGTCCACACAAATTTGGACTTCTTTTTTGGACTTCTTTTAAGTCAACTTTGTCATAGGAGAATCAATAGAAGTGAACCCATTCACAAACCTCTGATAATAACCCGCTAAGCCCATGAAGCTCCTAATATCTGACGGGGTCAATGGTGTAGGATAATTTCTAATCACATCCATCTTTTTAGGATCTACCTTAATATCATTTCCTGACACCACGTGACCTAGGAAGGCATTAACCAAAATTCACATTTTTCATACTTGGCATACAACTTCTCATCCCTTAATCTTTGCAGCACTACCCTCAAATGAGCCACATTCTCCTCCTCACTATGAGAATAGATCAATATATCATCAATGAAGACCAGAACAAACAAATCGAGGTAGGGTTCAAAGATCCTATTCATAAGATCCATGAAGATAGTTGGTGCATTGGTCAACCCAAAGGACACAACCACAAATTCATAATGCCCATACCTAGTCCAGAAGACCATTTTGGGAATGTGACACTCTGTCACCTTCACTTGATGATACCTGGATCGAAGATCAATTTTAGAGAAGTGGCTAGCCCCTTGGACTTGATCAAACAAATCATCAATCCTTGGTAGAGGACACCTACTCTTGATTGTGACCCTAAAGTTGCTGGTAATCAGTGCACATTCTAAGAGAACTATCCTTCTTCTTCACAAGCAGCACTGATGCACCCCAAGGTTATTGGCTAGGACTAATAAAACTCTTCTCCAGAAAGTCCCTCAATTAGTCCTTTAACTCCTTTAACTCCGCTGGGGCCATTCGGTAAGGGAGAATACAAATGGGTTGAGTATCGGGAAGGAGGTACGTACCAAACTCTATTTCCCTTTTGGGAAGAACATGGGGAAGGTCATTTGGAAAGACATCAAGGAATTCATTCACTACCAGAATTGACTCTATGGGAAGGACTTTGAACGTCACATCCCTAACCCTCACAAGATGATAATGAGACCTTTTAGAGATCAACTTACAGGCTTTAAGGGTAGAGATGAACCTATCCTTAACCACCATGTCATGACTCTCACACTCAAGGATGGGTTCATTTGGGAATTGGAACTTGACCCTACTTGTTCTATAATCAATAGAGGTATAATATGCATGCAACCAATTCATTACAAGAATGACATCAAAATCAACCATGTCCAACTCAACAAGATCACAAGGAAATATTTTATGCATAATGCAAATGAAACAAGTTCGATAGACCTCTCTAGCAACAATAGATACACCAATAGCACTAGACACCTCACCTCATAAGACTCACACAACAATTTGGGGTCAACATGAAACTTTTTGGCAATAAGAGGAGTAACAAAATAAAGAGTGGCACCCAGGTCTATCAATGCATACACATCAAAATCAGAGACTTTTAACATTTCGGTGATGACATCGGGCACCTCATCAACCCCTTGCCTCCCATTTAAAGAATAAAACTGTTTGTGCCTTAGGGTACCACTTTGTTGACCATCTCTCCCCAAAGGAACCTCACTAGAACCCCGACCTTGAGGACGAACATCCTTACCCTTATTGCGATTACATGGACAATCTATCATATTGTCGCCCACTTCCCCACAAGTAAAACAAGGATTAGTAGCCCTCAAGTATGGGCCACAATGAACCCTACCACTTCTTGGACACATGAGTCTAGGCATCACAGAACCACCCTCTTGGGGCCTTGGGTAGTCATTGGAAATTCTCCCACTGGGAATATGGGAAGACCCTTGGCCTTGGTAGAACCGACCACCCCTGGTATTTTTGAACTTGCCATCAAAACAGGCCCTTTTGGCCTCATGACCCTTCTCTTTCTCAATTTTCCCCATGTAATTATTCGGCATAAGTCATCAAGCGGGACAAATCCATGTCATTGAACAACATAAGGGTATGACATTCTTCACTTACCAAATCAGAAACATCCATCACAATCTTATTCATTCTAGACCTTGGGTCGGCAACCAAGTGTAGAGCATATTTTGAGAATTGATTGAACTTGAGGGATACTCACTCACACTCATGGATCCTTGGTTCAAGTTCATGAACTCCACCAATTTAGCTTCCCCAAGCTCAAGAGGGAAGAACTAGTTGAGAAAAACCACCTTAAACTCCTCCCATAGTATCACATAATTGTTCTCCTTCTTATCCTTCCATTGAGTGTACCAAATTTGAGCCACCCCCATGAGTTGGTAAGCCGCTAACTCTGCCTTTTCTTCTGACCTCACATCCATTATGGACAACACCTTATATACCTCATCAATAAACTCTTGAGGATCTTCATCCACTAGAGTAGGAGCATAAGGGGCTTGGGCCCCTTGATTAGCTTGATTAGCCACAAGCTATGCAAGCAAAGTGAGAGCATCCCGAAGCTCACCATGAGCCAGAGATTCCTCGGGTGTGCGGGCTCTTCTTCCTCTTATGTTAGGCGTGATTTAGCATAGCAAAGAACAACTATTAGGGGGGACCTTCCTTAACTTCTATAGCATGACATAGAGTGAGAAGAAGGGAAACATTTCCTCAAATGTCTCATAGCCTCTTACTCATAGTTTTGGTGCACAAAACAACCATGAATACTAATCTAATCGATGTGGTGTGTTGGATGCTGAGGACCATTAACAACCTAGTGCTCTGGTACCAAGTTTTTCATGACCTAAGCCTAGGGCCTAGACATGACACGGTGCATGGGAAGCCCAAAGGGACCCCAAGCAAGCCTCTTAACATCTCATTACACATCCTTAGTCGCGGAAACAATTAAATAACAATGAAAGAGTAGAAATAAGGGGACATGGGGCTAAGGGACCTTTTTCATAGCATAAAACATCATAGAGTAAACAGAGTCAAGGCTCATAGCATCAATACATATCTTGTCCAACAACACCTCTAAACATAAAACTTAGCAGGGGGAAAAGACAAGCAACCGGGCTCACCCTCATAGAAAAGTGTACAATGAAAAGGAAAGCGAGTCTTTATATAGATCAAACGATCTAGTCAATGTCTCCGAAGTTGAGGACTGACCAATTGCTTTGTAGGGAAATCACAATAGCCACGTGGAGGAGGAGGATGATCAAGCGGGGCACCGGTTCCTACATGGTAACATTATGTAGGCATAGAGTATGTATTAATGCGTTTGAATGTACTGCGTATGTAGGATGAAATGCGATAGTAAATAAGCAATATTGTCAAAATGCATAGTATAGGTAATGGATAAGCATAGTAGCAACATGATATGCATGAATGGTTCTTGAACTAAACATTCTTGTATAAAGAACATATTGCATGTGTAGGAAGTGACTATCAATAGTAACCAAGGCTTACCACCTCCTTGGGGAGGCGATTGAAGTGCAAACTCCTCAACATGGTTGCACGGGCCTAGTACCCCCCTAGGCGAGCCAATTGAGGTACCAAACCCCCGACAAAGTTGCACGGGCCTATTACCTCCTGAGCGAGGAAATTAAGATACAAACTCCCCAATAAAGGTCGCATAAGCGTACTACCTCCCGAGCAAGGCAATTGAGGTACAAACCCCCCCAACAAGATACACGGGCTTACTACCTCACGAGCGAGGCAATTGAGGTACATACCCCCCAACAAAGTTGTTCAGGCCTATTACCCCAAGGTAATTGATCAACTTCCAACACTATGGATACTTTATATGAAATCAACACATTTATACCATCCTTCCATCATCACAAAGTCATACAAGTCATAGGTCATGCAATAGAACATCAAAGGCTCAAGAACCCTAAACCAAACATTTTATCAAACACTTGGTGAGTGTATAATGCTAGTGTAAAAGTATGCAATTAAAGAGTAAAATTATGCAAAAAATCTTGAAGTAAATCATTCCACCAATACTTGGTAACATCATCATGCAATATACATTAAAACTATTCATCAAATCTCAAGATAAATCAAAGATTCATAGCTCAAAACATGCTAAACTAGTCAAACCTTTAAAAAACCCTAACATAGCTTATAGTCAAATTCATAATAGAAATCTATATGTAAAATTTACTTAGAAACATGTGTTTTAGGTAAAAGAGAATCTTGGGCACCATGGGTGACAGGATCCAATGGTTGATACCCACATATCTTAGCTTTGGAGAATTCTTGATGAAGATTGGAAATGGAGACTTGCAGCTTGAATGAAATCCTTAAGTTCCGGAAGAGTTTTGGGATTTGGAATTTGGGGTGAAATATTTGTCTAAGTGTTTGAGAGAGTATTGGCCAAGGTTTTAACCGCTCAACTCAACCAATCGGTGGGTGCCCCCAAGGCCCCAAATGATAAGAAGGTGGAGAGAAAGGCTAAGAGGTCCCGAGTTGAGGGTGTTTCATCTTCTAATAGTCTATCGATGCCCGAGTACAAAGAGGAAAGGATCCCTTTGGCCGTTTGTCAAGGGTATGGAAAGATGCATCATAGGAAGTGTTTAGCGAGAGCTGAGGTTTTTAAAAGTATGGCGGTGTTGAGAATAATATGAGAGATTGCCCGGTGGCCTCAAAGGAAGGGAGAAGAAGGTCTCAATTTGAGTGGCCTTCTATATGCTAACCCCAATGGAAATGGTGGAGTGACCCATCCTAGGTGCCATAAATGTGGGAGAAATCACAATGGTCCATGTTAGAGGAACTCTTATGCTTGCTATAGTTGTGTTGAAGTGGGTCACAAGGTTGTTGATTGTCCATATGCTCCAAGGAAAGGTAAAAATGATCATCCTCGAGGCTAAGGTGCTAATGTGGGTCAAAGGGCAAAGAGAGGCCAACAAGGGGGTGCTCTAAGGAAAAATAGGTTTTATGCTCTCCAACGAATGCAAGGAGTGAATGAGGTGCCCGATGTTGCTACCAGTATGACAAAGGTTTTTGATTATGATGTGTATGCATTGATGGATCCTGGTGCCACTTTTTCTTTCATTAATCCTTTTGTTTTCAATAAGCTTCATGTGTTTCCTGAATTATTGCGTGAACCTTGTGAAGTGTCCACCCCCGTTGGTGAGTCCATCATTGCTAAAAAAGTCTGTAGGGATTGACCCATGTCTTTATTGCTTAAAATCTTGTCTTGTGATTTTGTTGTACTTGACATGGTGGATTTTGATACTATTCTTGGGATGGATTGAATACACACATATGATGCTTCCATTGATTGTAGAACCCGTAACGTTAGGTTCCAATTCCCTAATGAACCCATTCTTTAGTGGGAAAGTTGTAATGTGGTGGTCAAGGGTTGATTCTTTTATTGTCTTGAAGCCCAAAAATTGATTTCTAAGGGTTGTACTTATCACCTTGTAAGTTTTAGGGATGTTGAGTTTCCCATTGAGTTGATTTCGGTGGTCAATGTGTTTCTTGATGTCTTTCCCAATGAGCTTCCCAGTGTTCCTCCCAAAAGGGAAATAAACTTTGGTATAGACCTCATCCTTGATACATAACCCATTTCCATTCCCCTTACCTTATGGCTTTAGTGGAGTTGAAGGAGTTGAAGGATCAATTGGGGGATTTGTTGGAGAAGGGTTTCATTAGGCCTAGCTTGCATCAGTTATGTATGTAAAGAAAAAAGATAGTTCTCTTAGAATGTGCATTGATTACTGGTAACTCAATTGAGTCACCATAAAGAACAAGCATCCTCTACCAAGGATATATGTCCTTTTTGATCAATGACAAGGGGCTAGTCACTTCTCTAAGATTGATCTTCGTTCTGGATAGCACCAACTGAGGGTGAGGGAGTATGATATTCCCAAGATGGCCTTCGAACTAGGTATGGACACTTTGAGTTTGTGGTAATGTCATTTGGTTTGACTAATGCATTGATAATATTTATGGACCTCATGAATAGGGTCTTTAAATCCTACCTTGATATGTTTGTGGTGGTCTTTACTAATGCTATATTGATTTACTCCCAGAGTGAACAAGATCATGTTAATTATTTGAGTGTGGTGTTGCAATTTTTTTTGAATGAATGGTTGCTTGCTGAGTATGAAAAGTGTGAATTTTGGTTGAAAGAGGTTGCATTCCTAAGGCATGTTGTGTCGGGTGTTGGAATTAAAGAGGATTCTAAGAAGATGAAGGTGATAAGGATTTGTCGTAGGCCTTTGACTCCGACAGATTTAGGGGTTTCTTGGGTCAGCGGGTTACTACTAGAGGTTTGTCAATGGCTTCTCTTCTATTGCTTCCCCTATGACAAAGTTTACCCAAAAGAAGGCAAAATTAATTTGGACCGATGAATGTGAAAAGAGTTTTCAAACTTTGAAAGACAAGCTCATCTTCGCTCCTATTTTGTGTTTACTGGAAGGGATAGAAGGGTTTGTGGTTTATTGTGATGCCTCAAGGACCTGTTTGGTAGTGTTTTGGTGCAAAATGGCACGGTTATAGCATATGTATCTAGGCAAATAAAGGTGCATGAGTGAAATTATACCACCTATGATCTTGAATTGGCGGTCATGGTGTTTGCTTTGAAAATTTGGCATCATTATTTGCATGTGTTCATATAGATGTGTTTACCGACCACGAGAGTCTCCAATATGTGTTCACACAAAAAGATCTTAACTTGAGGAAAAGAAGATGGTTAGAACTCATTAAAGATTATGACATGAGTGTGCACTGTCATCCCAGCAAAGCTAATGTTGTGGTCGATACTCTAAGTAGAGCGTCCATGGGTAGTTTAGCTCATAATGATAATGGTAACAAGGAGGTGGCTAGAGAAGTTCACCGATTAGCTATTTGGGGTTAAGTTAAATGAAGTTAAAAATGGTAATGTAGTGGTTTCTGATGGTTCTAAATCTTCTTTGATTGAAGAAGTCAAGTCAAAGCAAGATCTTGACTCAGTCTTGCTAGAATTGAAAGTTTTGGTAAAGGATGGTAAAGTGGAGGTTTTCTCCCAAGGGGGATATGGTATTCTTAGGTACCAAACTCGGTTATGTGTGCCCAATGTTGATGACTTAAGGGTGCTGATTTTGAAAAAGGTCTATAATTCATCCTATTCTATTCACCCCAGTTCCACAGAGTGTATAGAGACTTTAGGGAGGTATATTGGTGATGTCAATGAGATGCCTTTGATTGGACCGAATTTGGTTATTGAAGCTTTGAAGAAGGTGAGGTTGATAAGATAGAAGTTTAAGATGGCTCAAAGTAGGCAAAAGTCTTATTTCGATGTGAAGAGAAGCGACCTTGAGTTTAATGTTGATTATTGGCTTTACTAGAAAGCCTCACCCATGAAAGTTGTGGTTCAGTTTAGCAAGAAAGGGAAACTAAGCCCAAAGTTTGTGGGACCCTATAGAATCTTGAAGAGAATTGGCATAGTTGCCTATAACTTAGAGTTGCCTATGAAAGTGTGTATGATTCATCTGATCTTCCATGCATCCATGTTGAGGAAGTGTGTCGATGAACCAAGTGCTATAGTGCCCTTAGAGATTGTGGGTGTTGTGGAGGATAATTTGAGCTATGAGGAGATTGGTGTTGTGGATAATTTGAGCTTTGTGGAGGTTCCAGTGGAGATATTGGATAGATAAGTGAAAATATTAAGGGACAAAGATGTGACATCCATCAAAGTCCTTTGGGAGAATCAAAAAGTTGAATGTGTCACTTGGGAAGCCAGAGCGGACTTGAAGAAGCAATATGCATACTTCTTTCACTCTATTCAAGCCTAAGATAACAAATTAAGTCCTATCTATGATTTCAAGTCTTGTCTTTCAGTCCTCATGTCATTTTTGCATGCCTATATGTTCATGATAACAACATTTGATGGTTTTTGATGTATAATTTGAAAATTTTTGAAACAATATTTAAAAGCATTTATTCCCTCATGTGCTTTAGAATGCCTCGTAATCATATTTTTCTAATATATAAAAAACCGTGTGTGATTTTGGAAATCTGACTTCATATTCTTGTTCACGGGGCAAAATTGAGTGGAAAAAGTGTAGAACCCCGATTTTAGAAGAACCATTGTGAAAAATAATTTTGGCAATGGCACGCTAAATAGTGTGCATCTATGTCCCAGGCGCGACGCAGCCTAGGCGCGGACATGCACATTTTGTGCCCCATTTTGCTTGTCCCGTCCAAGGGCATTGGGGTAATAACCCAATGACCATTTAAACACGAAATCCTCTATATTTAGCCATTTTTCAACTCTAAAACTCACAAAACAATCTCTAAAACCTCTCCAAGACTTTATTAAAAAATCCATTCAAATTCAAGGATCTCGAGAACAACTTTGGATTTCAAGGACCCAATCCAAGCTTCAAGTCACCTTCAAGTTTACTCCAAGAAATTTTCAAGTTTAGGTATGTGGGTCTTCATCCAGGGTCCTTTCACTCATGGAGCCTAACCTTCTCATTTTATGAAATATTGAATGATTTCAAGTTGTATTACTTATGGGTATCTCTTATTATGAATTATTAACGTAAATTACATTTGATTTTATCAAGTATTGATTGATTATGCAGGAACATCCACTTCAAGCTTGTTCCATGAATTGATTTTTGTCTACTGAGACTATGTATGATTTGAGCTACGAAAATTATGAACTATTATAAATTTTTTAGATAATTTTCAAGATACCCATAAAGAGGGTTTTACTACAATATTGGTGAGTTGATTTGAATTGATTTTACTCCTTCTTGTTATACTCTTGATTTGCATGATTTTGAATAAGTGTCATGAACCCACCATGTATTTTATGAAATTACATGAAAAGAATTATTAAGTTGCTGATGTACTATTGCATGATTTACAAGTCAAGTGATTTCAAGATAACTATGGGCTCCCAAGCATTTATTTTATTTATGAAAAGTATCTATGATGTTACGAGTTACAAGTTGAGGGATCAAGCATGATTTTATTTTACCCTCATGTTCAAGTTCAAGTAAGCTAACTAGTAGAGGTCAAACATGTTAATAAGCTATCATGTCTCTTGCAAGTTATTCATGTTATGATTAATGTTATGATTATTTCAAGTATTCTATGGGATTAGGCTTAGCACTGATTGAGGCTTAAGATGGGGGATCGACACAAGGGGTGCTTATATAAAGTCTTTTATCTCTAAACTATGTGCCACCATAGAATTATATTATCTCCCTAAATGGGCTTTACTAGTGGATCCATCTAGTTCGTACTTTCCCCTCATGTGGTGTCGGTTTACCTTGACAAGTAGACCACACTTCGTCGAGGGGGTGTCATGCGTCAATCACTTACCGAGGGGGTGTAATGCCTCGAATTCCAAGTTATAGCATGCTTGGTCTATGTTGGTTATGGTCTCCTCCCACATATATATAAAATATTATGAAAGTTAAATGTTTTGCATTAATGTTTTATTACAAGCATTAATCATACATGTCATATTGAAATTATATCCATTGCCAACATGTATGCATTTTGAATATTATGGCTTATATCTTTGTTCCATTGCACCCCACATACTTAGTATATTCAAAGTACTAACTCATACTCTATGCCTACATGAATTTACCATGTAGGGACCGGAGCTCATATCAATCATCCTCCTCCACATGGCTAGTTTGGTTATTTGAAGAAAGCTTTGGTGAGTCCTCAACTTTGAGGACAATATCTATGTTATTCATGCTTTGTTGAGACTTCTTCTTTATGTTGGATACTTATTATCATAAGGGTGAGCTCGAGAGATATCTTGCCCCCACTTTATTCTTAAGTAAAGGTGTTGTTGGATACTACATTTGTATATGCTTATAATCTTGACTCTTCTTATGTTTTATGATTCTAAAAGACTTCCCATAGTATCACTTCACTTTTTGAATAATTTACTATTACTATTTTCCTATTTTTCTTCTGCAACCAAGGATGTGTACATAATATACTAAGAGGCTTTCTTGGGTTGTCTCCAGACTTCCCATTTGTCTTGATATGTCTAGGCCCCTAGGCTTGGGTCATGATATTGAATAACCTTGATGCTTATCCTTTGATGGAAGAGCCTTCAACCCGAGAAACTTGATGAAATTTGGAGGAAAATTTGGGAAAGTTTGGAGAGGTTTTTAGGAGTTTTGAGAGTGATTTTAGGCCTAAAAATTATGGAATTTTTTAGCATTCCCATGTATATAGGTCTAGAGATATTTCCCAATTTCCCTTATTCGATTCAGAAAAATTTCAAAATAATTTACTCATAGGTGAAACAAATGCGCGAAACTTGTTCTACCAAAGTTCATTTTTGTGTGAAGTATAATTTTTCCCCTTTTTGGCTAAGTAATGAGTTTAGGCCATTTTTGAACTATAGGGAAAGAAGTGAACGATGAGGACTTGCTGCGCACTCTTCTATTTTTCCCAATTTCATGCAAAAAAAATATTTTTTGATATGGGACAACTAAAAATTAGTAGCGACCCTTTTTCTACTAAATTTTGCCTTCTGAAAAAGAATTCGAAGTCAAATTTGTGAAATAACACATGGATTTTAAGATATTCAAGAAATACACCATAGGGACTTTCTGAGTTGCGTGGGAGGTGTTACACTAAATCAAAAGAGGGGATTTCAAAAGTGACATCTCTAACACTCACTAGATGACATATGCACCTCGTAGAGATCATTTTTCATACTTTGCGATAATAGACAAACTGACCTCTACATGAAGAACTACTTCCCATCCACTCAAGAATAGACTCATTTATGAATTGGAACTTGACCCTACAAGTTTGACAATGTATAGAAGTATAGGAAGCATGCAACTAATCCATCCTAAGTATGACATCAAAATCAATCATAGAAAGCTCTACTAGTTACAAGAAACATTCTTATGCAACATAGACATGTAACAATTCCTATAAACTCTTTCTGAAACAACGGACTCTTCTATGGGAGTACAAACTTCAAAGGGATCATTTAGGACTTCGAGAAATACATGGAATCTATTTGCACAAAATGGGGTCATAAAGAACAAATTATCTCACGAATCTAATAATGCATATGCATCAAAATCATAAACTTTCAATATATCGATACCCACATCCAGAGACTCTTCTAGCTCTTGCCGAGCATACAAAGCATAAAACATTTTGGCCATTAGAGTACCTAGAGCTTTTCAACTTTAGCCTTGGGTCTAACACTATCACTTCTACAATCCTTGGTATGATGACCTGGTTTGCCACATTTGAAGCATGCATTGGAACCAGCTAGACACTTCTCTTTGTGAGCCCTTCCACACTTGGCGCAATTGGGAAAAGCTTGTACACCCAACCCTCCTTGTGGCTTGGGATTAGTCCCCTTATCTTTGTTGAACGAGGAGAAGGAGTGTTAGTTTACCCTTGGCTCATTTGCTTTTGACCATCTTGAAATTTTCTATAGGCATTGCTCATTTAGGTAATAAAATCCACCACTATGTATTCGAGCTATCTTGGACTCCCTAGCATGCTCCTTCAATTTATCCTCTTTAATTTTCTCTTCATATGTCATTAAATGGGAAATATCCATCTCTTTCATGAGCAATGCGGTCTTGCACTCTTTAGATACTAATTTCGACACTCTAGACATAAATTTGCTCATTCTAGCCCATGGGTCCGCCACCATAAATGGTGAACATTTGGAAAGATTTGTAAATTTGAGGGAGTATTCCTTCACACTCATGTTACCTTGCTTCAAGTTGATAAACTATTTCACTTTTGCTTCCCTTTGCTCCAAACAGAAGAACCTATTCAAAAATGCACCTTTGAACTTTTCCTACTGAACTTGGATTGCTCCTTCATCCCCTTCGTCGATCCATTGGTCATACCAAACTTTTGCCATACCTTTAAGTTAGTAGGTCACTAGCTTGGCCTTCTCATCCCATGGCACCTCTATCACAGTGATGATTCTATATGTCTCATCAATAAATTCCAATGGGTCTTCATTAACTTTAGAACCATGGTATTCCAGTAAGTTCAATCTCATGAAATTTTGAACCCTTGTTGCTGGTGAAGGTTCTTGGGGAGGAGGGTGTAACCTCCCTATTAGCTTTACTGGCCAAGACTTTGGCTAACATTGCAAAAGTGGCTTAGAACTCCACTTGAGTCACTCTCTCCTATTGTTTCAGGGGAAGTGCTTGATCTTTGGGCACATTAATTGGCAGAGATACTCTCCTTGGTAGCATTATATAGAAACAACAAAGAGAGCACCATTAGTTAGAGGAAAAGCCTTAGAAAACTCTAAAGGCACGACAAAAATCATGAAGAAGGGAAAGTTTCCTAAACGCCTCATAGCCTCTCATTTATGATTGTGGCACGCTTCACAAACCACCCAATTGGTGATCTACATCTCCTACCATAAAAAGCTTCATAGGGAGCAATTTGAATACTTGCATTATAACTATTGTTATGCAAATTCAATCAATGGTATGTGATCATCCCAATTTCCCTTGAAATCAAGAACACAGACACTCAACATATCTTCTTACATCTGAATTATATGCTCTGCCTAACCATCTGTCTGTGGATGAAAGGCTATGCTCAAATTTACTTTTGTACCCAATCCTTTCTGGAACAATCTCCAAAATTGGGAGGTGAATTGAGCTCCTCTGTCCGAGATTATGGACAACAGAACTCCATGCAACCTCACAATCTCTTGGATGTACAACTTGGCATACTCCTCTGCAGTGTTAGTCATCTTAACAACTAAAAAGTGAGCTAATTTGGTCATCATATCGACAATCACCCATATCGAATCATGTTGTTTTTGAGACCTCGGTAGACCTATAATGAAGTCCATATTGATCATCTCCTACTTTAATTCTGAAATCTCAAAGTTCTGAGCTAATCCACATGGCCTTTGATGTTCAACTTTCACTTGCTGATAATTCGGGAACTTTGAGACAAATTCTGCAATATACCTCTTCATTCCTACTCCACCAATAGACTTGTCTCAAGTCGTGGTATATTTTGATAGAGCCAGGATGAATGGAATATCTATTGTTATGAGTTTCAGCCATAATTCTATCTCAAATACCATCAATATCTGAACGCACAATATACTCTGGTATCTCAACATCCCATCTCCCCCTTTGGAGAAGACCATCACATTCTGTTTGTGGATAGACTTCTTTAGTTGAAGTATGACAGGATCTCAATCTTGTTTCTTTTTTACCTCTGCCACCAAAGATAAGGCAGATCCGTTTTGAACATTAACTCCTCCCTCATCATTCTCCTCAAGTTGAACTCTCAATCGAGCCAATCGATGCACTTCTTTAAAAAATTCCTTCTTCCCTTCTTGGATATGGGTTGTGCTACCCGTTGATAACCTGCTAAGAGCATCAACAACAATGTTATATTTACCTAAATGGTAGAGAATGGTCATGTCATAATCCTTGAGAAACTCCAACCATCTCCTCTATTGCAGGTTGACCTCTTTCTAACTAAAGATATACGACAAGCTCTTGTGGTCGGTGAGCACATCCACATGTACTCCATACAAGTAGTAGTGCTAAATTATAAGTCCAAACACTGTCGTTACCAACTCAATATCATAGGTTGAAAGTTCTTCTCATGAGTCTTAAGTTGTCTGGAAGTATATGCTATCGCTTTCCCTCTTCGGATCAGTACACATCCCAATCCAACTCTTGAAGCATCACAATAGATCACAAAATCTTCCGTTCTATCAGGCAAGGTTAGAACTGGTGAAGTAGTCAGCCTAACCTTCAACTCTTGAAAACTCTTCTCACATTTGTCGGACTATTGGAACTTGACCTTTTTATAAGTCAATTTAGTCAATGGTATGGGTAAAGAGGAAAATCCCTCAACAAATCTGCGGTAATAGCCTGCCTACCCCAAGAAACTTCTTATGTCAATCGGGGAGGTTCGTCTGGGCCAGTTCTTAACCGCTTCAATCTTCGGAGCATCCACTCGAATACTATCACCGGAGACAATATGGCCTAGGAAAGCCACTAACTTAAGCCAAAATTCACATTTTGAGAATTTTGCATACAACTCATGGTCCTTAAGTGTTTGGAGGACAACTCTGAGGTGGTTTTCATACTCCTCTTCATCTTTTGAATACACCAAAATGTCATAAATGAATACAATCACAAATATATCAAGATACTATCTGAACACTCTATTCATCAAATCCATGAAGGATGTAGGTACATTCGTCAATCCAAAAGACATGACCAAGAACTCAAAATGGTCATATCTAGTCCTAAAGGCTGTCTTGTCACATTTCCTCACTTTCAAATGATGGTAGCCAGATCTGAGGTCTATCTTTGAGAAACAAGAGGCACCCTGAAGTTGGTCAAACAAATCATCTAGCCTTGGGAGGAGATACTTATTCTTTTTGGTGACCTTGTTCAGTTGCCTATAGTCAACATACATTCTAAGAAACCCATCTTTCTTTCACAAGAATAGGATAGGGGCATCCCAAGGAGAAATTATCGGCCTTATGAAGCCCTTCTCTAACAAATATTTCAATTGTTCTTTCAACTCAGCGAGGGTCATCATTTAAGGTGTAATTGAGATAGGCTAGGCATCAGGTAGAACATCAATCCCAAAGTCGATCTTCCTATTAGGAGGGACTCCAGGCAGATCCTCAAGAAACACTTCTGGAAACTCATTCATAATCGGGATTGACTCAAGAGTAGGAGACTCAACATCATCAGATTTCACTTGAACAAGGTGATAGAAACAACCCTTAGCAATCATCTTTCTAGCTCTAAGATATGAGATAAACGTTCCTTTAGATGCTACTGAATCACCCTTCCACTCTAGAATCGATTCATTTGGAAATTGGAACTTAATGGTTCGGGCTCTACAATCAACAAAGGCACAACAGGTGTAGAGCTAGTCAAGGCCAAGGATTAAATCAAAATCATTCATATCTAATTCAATCAGATGGATGCTAGTATCCCTTTGAAGGATGGACACTATACAAGCTTAATAGAGTCTCTCAACCTGAATAGACTCACCCACTAGAGTAGAAACATCAAAGGGTTCAAGAAGAGTCTTAGGGGTTCTATTAAATCTATTAGCCATATGAGGAGTTACAAAAGATAATATGGTACCAAATTCCATTAACACATAACAATCAGTAGAAAAGACTCGAATCATACCCAATACAACATCTGGGGAGTTCTCCTAATCATGTCGACTATCCATGGCATACAAATGGTTAGTAGCTCTACTTGTACCTGATGTAGTACCTCTCTGATTTCCCTTAGCTAGCAGGGCGGGTATTGAAGATTGAGCTCGGTCCACCCACATTTGGACAATTCTCTGATAGTGACCTGCTTGGCCACACTTGTAGCATACATCACTTCCTTTGCGGCATTTACCCATTGGTAACTTGCCACATATACCACGTAGTGGTTTACGTCGTGAACCTTGAGCCACACCAGCTTGTGACTGAGACCCATGGGCTCCAACATTCTAGGACCTCTGATCATTTTTTACTCTAGGCGCAGGTGCACTAGCAGATGATGGTACTGGAAATCAATTACTATTTCCTTTTCTTCCCAACCTCATGGCTTGATGTTTTAGCTTTCTTGCTTTTGAACTCCTCTGTATCATGTTGCCTCTCCGCATCAGTTTTTTGTATAAATGTCATCAGTATCCCAATGTCCATATCAGTCACAAGCATTGATCCTCTTCCATCTCTCTTTGGCCCTCTATTTAACCCATCAACATATATTCCCATCCTCCCCCTCATATCAGCAACAATCTCTGGAGCATATTGAGACATTGTATAAACTTTATCCCATGATCTTTCATAGTCATAGAGCCCTGTACCTTTACCTCTGTTCGTTCCATTGAGAAGAAGCGCTAAGAGGGCTTTCTCGAACATAGCCCTGGTCAGCACGGGGGCATCCTCTCCTTTACCCTTCTTCCACTTGTCATACCACAATCTAGCTACATCCTTTAGTTGGTAAGAAGCTAGTTCCACCTTGTCAGTATCGGCCACATGCATCACTTGGAACACTTTCTGGAGCTCCTCTACGTAGTTCCCAGGATCTTCAGTGGGTGCAGACCCTGTGAATTCAGGTGGATTCATCCTCATGAATTCTTGAATTCTAGAAGTGTCATGGTCGTCCTATTGACCCACTTCTTGTCTCGCAGTAGGTGTTGTGATAGCCTAGGCTAGAGTTTGAATAGCCCGACGAAGCTCAATATTGGAGACCTCATCTTACTAGAGCTACGTAATAGGGACTGGTGGTTCCATAGGCTCCTCATGTCATTAAGGCTCAGGCGGGTTAACATATTGTCTAGTGGGACATCTTCTACCTCTGACGGATCTTTAGGAGGAATAATAACAATTGTGCAATGCGCAAAGCACGAATTAGAAGAGAACATTCATAGAGAATAACTCTATAGCACGATTTAGAACATGAATGAAGGGAAACAATTCCTAATGTCCTATAGCCTCCTACTTATCAAGTGTGGTCGACAACACACCCATAAACAAGACTCTACAAGACACGGCTTCATAGACTCCAAAGGACACTTGAACTCATGCTCTGGTACCAAGTTTGTCACGCCCCGGAAGGGGACCCAAGACATGGCCGGCACCCAGAGACTATTGCTAGTTCCCAAGCGACCACTTGTCCTCATTACATTCATTCATTCATACATTCTACTAATCAGTGGAAGACAAAAGAAAAGTAAATGGGCACATCTTATCATATAGTCTCAAAATAATAATAATAATAATAATAAAAATAATAATAATAATAATAATAATAATAATAATGATATAAAAGAAAGACTAGTAGAAAGAACTAGCTCACAATGTTAACAATCAACATACGACTCTAGTCTATGAAGCCTCTATCACTATTAGGCGGTGCCAATGAAAGACCCATGGCTACCTCAATTAAAATAAAGGTTAGCAAATCTAACTCTAAACTAATATGAAAATAAATATAATGAATTCTCCGAAGTAGGGGAGGCTCACCAATCAGCTGAACGTCCAAGATTCTCAATAATGCACCTGTTGATGATCTCTAATCCCTATATCTGTATCATAAAATGATAAAGCACCGAATGGCGCCAGTACATGGAATGTACGGTATGTAAAATAGCTAAATGAAGTCGAAACAGGTAGAATAATATAGAAACAAAAATCATCTAAGAATAATAAAAATCAACATGTCAAGTATCTATCTAAAGCAATAATAAAGAGAACATAAATGACTCATCTATCCCATCAAACCTCATCAATCAAATCAGACTCATCTTAGAGGGACTCATCTCAACTCATCCCATCTCATCTCATCTCATCTCGACTCAGAGTACTCAAGCTGGGAACTTTCTGGAAGTTTCTCTTATCCAACAACAATCACTTTTGGGGCAGTAATTATACAACAATCAAGCTGATGTTGCTACAACGATTCCGTACTTACCAGGTAGGGAACAAATCGACTCCACTAGGGACCACCAACAAATCAAACAAGTTCTCTATTGTTTCTGGGACTCTATCAAGAGGGAACCACAATGTAATGTGATGGTTCAAATCATCACCTACCCTTGGCTAGTAGTTTGATGAGTGCAAGTTGGATTCTCTTACTCTTTCGGTGCTCAATACTCCTCCCAAGACTCAATGCCATAAGATAATCTATCAAATCAAGCACTCTCAATCAAATCATCTCAATCAGCCTAATGCAGGCACTATCTTTCAGTCAGTCTCAGAAAGACTCTAATCATCTCATTAATCAACATCTCAATCAATAACTCAAGGCTTAGAACAATCATTAGGGAACAATCGAATAGATAAATCATTAGAGTTCATTCGGGAAGACTCATGGACCATCAAATACTATCAAGTTATCATCATTCTCATATTCACAACCATAATTTTTGTCAACTGTATGCATCACTAATACTACACAAATGAAATATGACATGATTTGGTTAAACTAGCGCAAGTTTTCAAAAGTGCTTGAATCTCGCGTTAATGGGCTATGTATGCGTTTAGCGCTTAAGAGGGTCGAGTTTATACATATTTTATGTCAAAATGAAGAGATTACGACCTTAAAATGAAGTGAGAGAATTGAGGTGCTTGTAGGGTTTAGAAACAAGGTGGTGAGTCAGCTACTTGCTTAGCTTAAAATTGCTAACGAAACGGAGGCGAAACCCGGCGTCGAAATTGTCCAAGTTTGATTATAAATAAAATTCATGTTAAGAGTATAACTTTGGTCCATGGTTTAGCATCATATATGGACAATATTTGCAGCCCAATCATGATGGTAAGAATGGCCCAAATACGTCATAAATAGTTGCACACTATAGGTCCAAACCAAGGAGAACAAAGATGAAAAAAAATGGGCAGTCCAAGTCCACAAGTTGCTGCCCCAAAAGGCCCAAATGAAAGGATAAAAGAGCTGCATCACCTGCTTAAGGAAATGAGGCTGAAAATTCCTTAGGAAGTCGGCATATATCACCCTTTAAAAAGGGCCAAAGCAGCTCCTACAAGCTCATTATTCACTTGAACTCACAAACAAAAAAATCAGATTTTGCTCTCTACTTCTCTCTCAACGTTTCTTCACTTTGTAAAGCAGATAAAAACTTTAATAGGGTTCTTGTACAAGCCCTATAACTTGAATATAGTGGTAAGTAAGCTTACATATGTTTTTAGTATGGTTTTAAGAAGTATATGTTAGTATAATTGTGCTGGAATTTCTGGGCAGATTGCATGCTAAGGAGTCTTGTGCACTTTTCTTATTAATTAAGTGGTTTTTCTCTTGTCGGATGGCTTTGTTATGCATTACTACTTAATTATGCAACAAAGAGTGGTTTTACAATGGTGTAAAAAGGCTTAATAACCACGTTTACAGTTCACAAAAGTGAGTCCCTAAATGATGTTGCAATTGTGTGTTTCGTTTGAACTTATGGATTGTTGGATTGAATGCTATTGCTGCACGTCCTTGATGACTAGTTTGCTACTATTATGGGGATGGTTCATGACTGCTTATATGTGAAAATGTTGCTGGAACAGTTTGGGTAAAGTTGGAATAGGTTGGGAGTTATCAACATTGAAAGGTAGCGAAGGAAAGTAACGTTATGCTGTCCGTTTTTAGATTGTGTGAAACTGTGATGTGTTGTGCTTTGTGGGGTGTTTTAAGGATGTAATGAATTGAAATGGGCGGTACATGATGTGTATATTCTAATGTATGTGAGAAAATACGATTGGAGACAAAATGGTTGAAAGAATACGCTAAGATGTATAATTGTACGTTTGCTGCCCGTGTGTTATTTTGTTATGTAATTGGGCTGCCAAGGCGTGTCTAGTGGCTGCTAATACTATTTTTTATCACCTATTATGTTGTAGATAACTGTTTGAAGGAAGGAAAGGTTGTTTGGAATAGTAAAAATGTCTGACGACGAGGTATGTAAGGTTATTTCATTTTGTATCATTTAGCATGAAACATAGATCCTTCCTTGGCACATAAAGCCACTTACCAACTCCGACACAACTATTAATGGTATCTACACTCTTGAACATGTTCATATGATTCTATACATGGTCACTTTTGGATCTGGTCACATACATGAATACCAAAATACATGGTTTCTTGTTGCCAAATAAAGTTCACAAGTTGTACCATTTCAGATGCATTTCATTGTTTATCCAATGTACTCTTTTACTTTTCATATTGTCTTGTATAAATGTCTGCATGTCACATTTTACATATACAGTCTTACAGCTCCAATATTATGGCCACCAAAAGAATCATCTCAAAGGTAATTGAAAGATAAGATACGCAGTTCTGGTAGGTGGTAGCCCCGAGGGATTGAGAATAAACTAGCCAGGGGACGATCCTATCAAAGGGGGGTAGCCCGAGGGGTTGAGTATAACCTAGCCAAAGATGAACCCGATACAGTTTTACCACTAATTAGTTGGTTACATGTTTACAACTATGCATAGATTTTACAGTACAAATGATACAGTAAAGGTAAAGTAATATAAAGGATGTAAAGCACATGATTCCACAGAACTAAAGGTGGTCCACAAACTTACACCAGTGCATGAACTCATTTGAGTTATTACTTTATGTACAGTATATCCTGCCTTACATACTCAGTACATTATCTCGTACTGACGTCCCTTACGGGGGACCTGCATTTCATGCTGCAGGTACAGACGGTAGTAGGTGAGACCCAGTAGGAGTACAGGATATTCAGCTGCTGTCATCAAGATCCAGGTTGCTTCGGGGTTTTGTATACATCTAGAGTTTATGTTCATATTGTACAGTTTGTTGAGGCGGGGCCTATACTGACCCTTTTCAGATGTTTTCTCTTTATTTAGAGACCGTACTTTAGACACCGTGGCCCCAACGGCCTAGTCATATGCATTTCCTTTGGCTTATTATCATTGTTTATCTACTCTAAGGCATTCTAAAGGTAGAAACGTACAGTAAACGCATAGTTACAGGCTGGTTCTCTCGGGCCTTATCGGCAACGGGTGCTAGTTCGCCCTACGGGACTTTGGGGCATGACAGAAGTGCAGGGACGGCGATACGTAACGCCTGTAGCTCACTTAGACGAATTCCACATCGGAAAAAGAGGGGGAGTTCCTGGATATATGTTGAGTTTGGAATCTTACATGTGCATACGCGTTTTCCCGAGCTTGCCTGGGAGGAACAAAACCATGCGGCCCTGTGGGGCCAAAGCACACAATATATGCACGTGTGGGGTCGTTCATCACAGATGGTATCAAAGCCGACTCTCTGCTAGTACAGTGGTGAGGCAAACCTCAACGAGGACGCTGAGTCCCTACGGGGGGTGAGTGCAGGGATGGCGATACGTAACACCTGCAGTTCACTTAGGCGAATCCCCATCATGCACATTACTAGAATAGGCTTCAAAACAATTTTAAAGATATTTAGAACTTCTATCATAAGTTGTACGCGTTAGTAATTTCGGAAAAATTTGAACCCATAGTTTTCCAAACTACTTAACTTTCGGTCAAACGGACACCATTCATGGATACTAAAGACTCAAAAGTTAAGGATAAAGTTAATTTAGCATACGAGTGGCAAGGAATGAACATAGATCCCATTTAGGCTTTTCGTCGAAAGTTACGGGCATTTGCACCCTCCAATAAAAATACATTCTTTCAACATCTTAACCCATTTCACACTTTTGTAACTTGCGGGCTCTACATGCCCAATAGTCAAAATATAAATACATTTTTACAAGAATACCAAGGAGCGAACATAGGACATATTTGGACCCAAATTGTGAAGGGAAAGGAATTTTTCAAACGTATGACGTTGACTAAGCTTAACTAATTCATGCCA
>JAABOM020096310.1:0-27468 GCA_011800125.2 Solanum clarkiae
CAGGTTGCTTCGGGGCTTTGTACATGTCTAGAGCTTACATGTTTTTATTGCATAGTTTGTTGAGGCGGGGCCTGTCCGGACCCTTATCAGGTGTTTTTTTTCTATTTAGAGGCTTTGTAGACTACGTAAAGTACAGTGAAGGCATGTCTCGCACTTTAGACAGCGTGGCCCCAACGGCCTAGTCATATGCATTTCCTTTTTGACTTGTTACCACTATTTATCTTCTTAAAGGCATGTCAAATGTAGAAACCCCTTATAATACGTATAGAACGCATATAATTACAGGTTGGTTCTTCTGAGCCTTATCGGCAACGGGTGCCGGTCTGCCCTATGGGACTTTGGGGCATGAAAATTACGATTTATTTTTGTGCATTATCATGAAGTAAAATATTGTATGGTATTTTTGAATTTATAAATTATTTTATGGGTATTTATGAAGTCTTGTTCATGATGATATTATTATGCATTTTGCACGTGTCCTCCATATAGGTTTTACAAGAAATGATGTTTTATGCCAAAATGTTGTTGGGGTTTGATATTATGATAGGTTTTATGATATTCAAGTTATGTCCTCTATGATTCTATGAAAAACTATGAAGGAACTTATGGGTGTAGCTGGTTTTCATTATATTCAAAATAAAGGATTTTGCTTGATAAGATGGATTTCATGCTCCCATGTTTATATTTTAAAAGATGATGTATGTTATCATGAAGGGTTGAATCAAAATGATTTAAACTAATTATTTTTCCTATATATCTTGAAATATGATACTTTCTTAAAATATGAGGGTTTTACTATAATATTAGTGGGTTGATTTGAATGACTTGAAATGAATTGATCTTACTTCTCTCTTGTCTCTTACTCTTGAAATGCATGATTTTAAGTACATGTGCATATGTTCTGAAACGACCCCAAAGTACCCAAAAATGTGCCTCGAAAGTTTCCAAAATAATAATTTTTATATATCTCAAAATTGATCCGTGATATCGAAAATTCGACTTCATATTCTTAATCAGGGGGCAAAATTGAGTGAGAAATTAGTCTAACCCTGATTTTAGAGCAACCGCATTAAAATTTAAAAATCGCAAAATGCGATTTCCAGAGAGCAGTGCATGCCCCGTGGCATGATGCGGCCAGGGCACACCACCGTGTTATTTTTTTCCCAGTTTTTCATTTCGGTCCAAGACTTTTGGGTCTTGGGCCTAAGTCTTCCTATGTGTGAAAATACCTATACTTAGTCACATTTCACCTTCATATTATACAAGACATTCCCTAATACTCTCTCAAATACTTAGACAAATATTTACCCAAATTTCAAGTATCAAAACTCATCTCGAATCTTAAGGATTTCACTCAAGCTTCGAGTCTCCACTTCCAATCTTCATCAAGGAATTCTCCAAAGCTAAGATATGTAGGTTTCAATCATTGTGTCCTTTCACCCATGGTGCCCAAGCTTCCCTGTTACCTAAATTACATGTTTCTAAGTTGATTTTACTTATGGGTCTTCTATTATGAATTTGACCATGAACTATGTTGGGGTTTTGTATAAGTTTGACTGTTTAAGCATGTTTTGAGCTATGAATCTTTGATCTGTCTTAAGATTTGATGAAGGATTTTGATGCATATTGTATGAGGGTATTACTAAGTATTGGTGGGTGATTTTAAATTGATTTTTCTTACATGATTTCACTCTTGAATTGCATAATCTTATACTAGCATTACACACCCACCAAGTGTTCGATAAAATGTCAGGTTTAGGGTTCTTGAACTATTGATGATCCATTGCATGACCTATGACTTGTATGACTTTATGATGATGAAAGGAATGTATATATGTATTGATTTCATGTATATTATCTATCGTGTTGCAAGTTGACCATGCCTAGTTAGGGGGGTAGTAGGCCCGAACAACTATGTTGGGGGGTTTGTACCTCAATTGCCTCGCTCAGGTGGTAGTAGGCCTGTGCAACCATGTTAAGGGGTTTGTACCTCAATCACCTCACCAAGGAGGTGGTAGTACTTGGTTACTAATGATGCTCTTTTCCTACATATGTAAAATGTTCTATGTAAGCATGTTTACTATAAGAATCATTCATGTATGCCTTATTGTTATATGCTCATTTATTGCCTAACTATGTATTTCGATTATGTTTCCTATCACTTATTGCATTGCATCCTACATACTTAGTACATTCAAACATACTAACACATATTCTATCCCTATATGATGTTACCATGTAGGGACCGGATCCCCACTTGATCATCCTCCTCCTCCACGTGCTAGTACGATTTCTCTCAAAGCAAGTTGGTGAGTTCTCAATTTCGGGGACAATGTATTTTATCTTATGTTATGTATAAAGACTCTCTTTCCTTTATTATATTTTTTTACTATGAGGGTGATCCCAGTTGCTTTTCTTGGTCCCCGTTAAGTTCTATATTTAGAGGTGTTGTTGGACTAGTTATGTAATGATACTATGAGCTTTGACTCTCTTGACTTTTTGATGTTTTATGATATGAAAGGTGTGTCATAGCCCCATTTATCCCTATTTACTATTCCTTATCGTTATTTTATTGCTTCCGCGACCAAGGATGTGTAATGATATTTTAAGAGGCTTGCTTGGGGTCTCTTCAAGTTCCCTATACGCCTTGTCATGCCTAGGCCCTAGGCTTGGGTCATGAAAAACTTGGTATCAGAGCACTAGGTTGTTGATGGTTCTCGGCATCCAATACACCACGTTGATTAAAGTCTTATTCATGATTGTGTTGTGCACCAAAAAATGAGTAGGAGGCTATGAGATGTTTTAGGAAATATTCCCTTCTTCTTACTCTATGTCATGCTATAGAAGTAATGTAAGGTTTTCCCCTCAACAATTGTTGTTTCCTATGCTAAATTGATGATGTTCACGCTCCAAGATGAAAGTGGTCATTATAAGCAATCACCTAACCGAGGTTAGGATCGAATCCACAGGGAATACAGGGCTTGATTACAAGACTTCACTACTATTCATTTCTAGTATTTATGAATAAAATCTCTAAATAATAAGGGAGGTTGTGATTAAAAACCAAAATAAAACTACTACTAACTATAACGCGAGGAAACATTCAATTTTGGGGACAACTTGAGAATTATGTACCTCATGGTTCGTCGACTCGATTACCCTAGATAACAAAACTACAATTGGTGATTTAGATGCATGATGGTAATTTAGGTTCTTCCAGCCCTCTTGTGAAGGTGAAGGTCGAATTTCACCATGGAGCTTGGTCGGCAACCATGGCGTACCAACTAACCGTTACCTATTGTCCTAGTCAACCTCCCCTTGGTAAGGCTTGGTTGATTAGACGAGAATATATTTATCAAATTCAGTCATCTATTTTCCTTTTCTTATTCGTCACTACCTTGGTCCAGATCATGATAGTAGGCGGGGTTTGGTATTGGCCACAACCAAACAACAGTAAAAATGAAGGGAAACAGAAAATACATGCAAAACCTCAATCATAGAAATGCAATAAATCTAGGTTATTTCAAGCCAACTACCCATGGTTCCTACAACCCCAAATTGTGGGTGCTTAGCTACTCATGGCTAAGGCAAAACACACAGAAATACACATAATAGACATAAATGAGAGCTTTACCAATACTAATGAAAAAAATAGGCATCACAATTTGCAAACCCACAAGCTTGATTGATCAACAGTGAGTACAAGGCAAGATTTGCAATCCCTAAAATGGGTTTCCCAAGAGAGAAAAATAAACTACTCTAAAAACTAAGAAAACATTCAAAATGTGATTGTAGATTGTCTACTGGTCAAACTCTTTCTCAAAAACCTAACTTAAACTATATATAGTATTTACAAAATAACCCTAGAATTTACACAGAAAAGACAACTAACAGCTGATAAGTCTCGCAGTTACGACTCGTAGGATGACCTACAAGTCGTAGCCGAGGTCTCATATCAGATTCATGGAATCTTGGACTGAACTGGTACGACCCATAGGTATGAGTCATTTCTTGAACTGCGACTCATATATTCCTCTCATAATCTTAACCTTCAATTTTTGGTCCAACATCTTGGCTCTCCGATTCTTTCTACGAGTCCACCTATACGAGTCGTGATAAGGCTTACGACTCGTATGATGGCCTTGTAGGAGTGACTTGCGCTTAGCAGATTTCTGAATTTTTGTCTCTGATTCTTGCTACGACAATACCCTACAACTCGTAGCTTGAACTACGACAAGTAGGTGGACTCGTAAGGCCTATATTTCAGCAAAATCTGCAACTTTTCTTCAAAATCATGCCAACCTGACTTTTCTGCAAGATTAACATAAAAATACATCAAAACACTAAAAAGTCCCTTTAAGAACTCACAAAATCTCTTGTTTCAAGCACCAAATGTGCTATATTTTAACAACATATCAACATCCTCAACTTAGAATTGTTGTTTGTCATCAAGTGATGACTCAATCTACGCAGACAAAGAGAAATACATAGCAGCTATACTAATGGCATATATATCAACTCGTTTGATCTAGGTACCCAACTTGTATTTTCAAAACAGGGTTGCAAAGTTATTGAGCAAACAAGAACATAATGAGATACCTGGCAATCCAACTATGACAAGCTAAGGAGCATCAATCGTCCACAATCGCTAGTATAGTCATATGCTATTCAAGTAGTGCAAATGCCCTCACTGGAAAGAAGTCTGTCATACTCACTCAAAAGCATTTAGAATTCAGGGCACTAAGGAAGCATTCTCACTCTCACAATTGAAATTCGATGCATACTAACTAACACCATTGGCTTGCCTATACTCATTTTCTGGCTTGGTGATAAAATGAAGTTAGATCACTTTAGGACTTATAGGCTTGTAACATAGGCTCAAGGTGCTTGGTATGGTATTTTGGGCAAATAGTGACTAAAAGCTATCCTTAAACCATGTTTACCAACACTTTTTGCTTTCATAATCCAACCTTTTTTTATCACTCCACCCTTATTCTCCTGTTTTGAACATTTCTTGAGTGCTTTTGTTCTTTTTTTCAACTGTACCTCAATTTCATAACTCATTTTTGCTACTTTTTCTCAATTCAAGGCACTTTTCTTTTCTCTTTCTTCACTCGATTAATGCTTTTTCATATCTTTCTTGATTTCCCAACTAACCACCTTATTATTATTACTTTACCACAATAAGGGCCACCCTTAACTTAGGCTTTTAGGCTGAGGTGAAGTGCACAATATCTATGCCTCAAACCAAGGCCACCAACTGTAGCCACCCTCAACTTAGGCCTCTGGCCTCAATCAAGGTTTACATGTTCAAGGATAGATCAGGGCCAATATTAAGGTATTTAATCAAACAAGGTTAAGCTAGCAAGGTATCAAGAAAGAATGAGTAAATGATAAGCTCAAAAGTTTAGAACAAGAGATTCACGCACTTATCTGGTGGGTCATTGATTGATAGTCACGCTCTAATAAGAAAGTGGTCACTATCAGTAATTAACCTAACCGAGGTTAGGGTTGAATCCGCAGGGAATACAAGGCTTGACTATGAGAATTCACCACTAATCATTTCTAGTGTCTATAACTACAATCTCTAAATAGGGGGTTCATGTGATTCAAAAACAAAGATAAAATAAATACTAACTAAAATGCAAGAAAACACTCAAATTTTGGGACAACTTGGGAATTGTGCTCCCCATGGATCGTTGACTCAACTACCCTATAACATAACTACAGTTGGTGAATCACATGCACGACGGTAACTTAGGTTCTTCCAGCCCTCTTTTGAAGGTTAAGGTCGAATTTCACCGTGGCTCTTGGTCGGCTACCATGGTGTGCCAACTAACCGTTATCTATTGTCCCAGTCAACCTCCCCTTGGTCAGGTTTGGTTGATTAGATGGGAATACATCAACTGAATTCTGTCATCTACTCTTTTTTCCTATTCATCACTACCTTGGTCAGGATCGTGATAGTAGGTAGGGTTTGGTGTTGGCCACCACCAAACAACATTAATAATGAAGGGCAATAGACAATACATGCAAAACTCCAATCATAGAAATACACAAAACCTAGGTCATTTCAACTCAACTACGCATGGTTCCCACAACCCCAACTTGTGGATGCTTAGCTACTCATGGCTAAGACAAAACACACAAAAATGCAAGTAATAGACATAGTTGAGAATTTTACCAACTCCAATGAAAGTAAAGACACCCAAATTGCAAACCCACAAGCTTGATAAATTCTAAAGTTGTAGCACAAGATTTGTAATCCCCAAAAATGGGTTTTCAAGGGGAAAATAATAATCTAATTTGAAACCCTAAAATATTCTCGAGAGAATATTTTAGAGCTCAATCACAAAGGCTAATATTTACAAGTGTTAACTCTTGTCTCTCTCTCATCCTCTTTCCTCTCAAAAACCTAACTTAAACTATTTATAGGATGTACAAAACAACCCTAAAAATTTATGCAGAAAAGACAACTGGCATCTGATAAATTTCGTAGTTACGACTCGTAGGATGGCCTACGAGCCGTAGTTGGGGTCTCGTATCAAGATCTTGGCATCATGGACAGAACTGGTACAATCCTTAGGTATGAGTCATTGCTTGATCTACGACTTATATGTTGGTCTCATAGTCTTAGTCTTCAGTTTTTTGTCCAACATTTTGGTTCTCTGATTCTTGCTACAAGTCCACCTGTATGTGTCGTAGTGTGTCTTATGACTCATAGGTTGGGCTCGTAGGAGTGACCCTCACTTGGTAGATTTTCAAATTTTTGGTCTTTGATTCTTGTTACGACACCATCCTACAAATTGTAGTGTGAACTACGACTTGTAAGTGGTCTCATATGGCATAAGCTTCAACAAAATCTGCAACTTTTCTTCAAAATCTCGCCAACCTAACTTTTCTACAAGATTAACAAAAATAATATCAAACGCTAAAAGGTCGCTTTAAAAACTCACAAAATCCCTTGTTTTAGGCACCAAATGTGTTGTAATTTGACTGCACATCAATACCCTCAACTTAGAATTGTTGCTTGTTCTCAAGTGACGACTAAATTTTTGCAGACAAAGAGAAATACATAGCAGCTTATATCAATGACATATACAACATCTATTTTTGTTCAGGTACCCAATTACTACTTTCAAAATAGAGTTTCAAAGTTATTAAGCAAACAAGAGCATCATGAGATACCTGACAATCCAGCTTTGATAAGCTACAGAGCATCAACCTTCCACAATCACTGGCATAGTCATATGCTACTTAAGTAGTGCAAATGCCCTCACTAGAAAGAAGTCCTTTATACTCATTCAAGAACATTCAAAAATCAGATACTGAGGAAGCATTCTCACTCTCACAATTGAAATTAAATGCATACTGACAACACCATAGGCTTACCTCTATACTCATCTTCTAGCTTGGTGATAGAGTGAAGTTGGATTACTTTAGGACTTATCGACTTGTAACATAGGCTCAAGGTGCCTTGGTGTGGCATTTTGGGAAAGTAGTAACTAAAAGTTATCCTTGAATCATGTTTACCAACTCTTTTTGCTTCCATAATCCAACCATTTTTTCATCAATCTACCCTTATTTTCTTGCTTTTAACTTTTCTCGAGTGCTTTCTTTCTCTTTTTTCAGTTGTTCCTTTATTTCAAACTCACTTTTGCTACCTTTTTCTCAATTACAGACACTTTTTTCTTTTCGTTGCTCGGTTCATGCTTTTTCACTTCTTTCTTGATTCCCAACTAAACACCTTATTATTATTACTTTACAATAATAAGGGCCACCCTCAACTTAGGCTTTTAGCCTCAGGTGAAGTTTACAATATCTATGCCTCAAACGAGGGTCACCAACTGCATCCACCCTCAACTTAGGCCTTTGGCCTCAATCAAGGTTCACATATTCAAGGATTGACCTAGGCTAATATCAAGGTATTTCATCAGGCAAGGTTAAACTAGCAAGGTATCAAGAAAGAATAAGTACATGATGAGCTCAAAAATTTGGAAAAGGGGATTCTCTCACTTTAATAGTGGGTTATTTTAGGCTAAAAGTGGTTTTACTCAAAGAACAAAGCCTAAGATCCTTTCCATATCCACCACATCACCAATCCAACTTTTAGAGTAAAAAGGCAAGTTCTGAGTCCATATAAAATGTATGAATGCAGCAAAATAAGCTCACAGCACACATGGCAATTGCATCCACAATTAAGTATAGACTTACAGGTCATGCTTTCAGTCTCAGCTTACTATCACAATATCAGAACAAACATTGTCAGATACTAAAAAATGTATAGATGCATCAATGCTCACAACCTCAAAAATTTTGAGGGTACCCAATTTTGCATCAAAAGTTTGAAGAAAATTTAAGAACTATATATATGCCACAAGATATCATTACTATGCAGTACATATTATCTCTACTTCCTAAAACATGCTGGTTCAATAGGAAAATAAACATCCACAAAAGAAAAAGAAGCACATCAAGAAAACCTTGGGATCAAAAATAGGGGAAGTTATGGACTTGAGGCTACTCAGACTTTACCTTAATCCATAACTTTCATCATCCCACCAAAAAATGATACTTTGTCCTCAAAGTAAAGACAAAACAAGAATAATACATTATAACATAGATATATACATATATTCATTAAAAATAAAAAATAAACATCATAAGTATAAGTAAAAATAACATCCAACATAAACATAATTAAAACACAACCAAAAACCATATAAAAACAAGATTGTCTAAAAGAGAACAAATTATCAAAATGTCAAGATAAAACTAGGGTCAAAAGAAGTCAAACATCTTGGTGCTCATGCACTAGTTTCGATCTGATCAGCGGGGTCCTAGGGTTGTCTCTCCTCCTCTACTGCAGTACCATAGTACCCTCTCTAGGTGGGGTGTATTGTGTTCTCTCTCTTTGCATAGCAGCTAATAAAAGTGACTCCTGTATTACATTCTCAGGTATGGGGTCCTCCTCTTGTCTTTACTTCTTTGGGGCCGGCTTTGGGTCATCGTGTTCTAGAGGCCTCTTCCCTCTGGTGTCCAGACGGTCGACGAGCCAATCAAATGCCTCATCTCCCATCGGTGCTCCCTCCGGGGCTAGAACAGAGTCTGCCAACATATGTAATAAGTTGGCCTTGAATTTTGCCAACTCCTTAGTAACTGCACTCGTATCGACATGCCTAGCACCCTTGAGCCTCTTTTGGACTCTAGCCTCAAATGCATCGACCCGCACATCAACCACTCAGACTATATCATCAACTAACTCTCGAACAAATGCCTTCATCCTCTCCTCAGAGTCCTAAAAAGACTGATCAATCAATGGCCGGACCCATACTGATAACTCACAAAGCATTCCCTCTGCTATAGTAACCCTGCGCAATAAAGCCTAAAATGTAGCAATAGAGAAAAGAGGGTCAACCTGTAAAGAAGGAGCTGCTGGTGCTGGAGTGTTGGACGAATGTGTCAGCTCGATATCAGCTGTAGGTGTGGGCTCTGTAGTGACAAGAGTAGTGATGGTAGTAGCTGGAGGTGAACCTGGCATTTGGGGCTCTATCAGGAATGGCTCCGATATAGAAGGTGGGATAGCTCTTTGTAGGGCGATTGGGTTTTCATCCACCTTGATTAGGCTGGGGTCCATTGTGCGCAAAGCCTCTACATGAGGGTCCAAGTGCAGAGACACCATCTTACCTGCTTCCTTGCACAATCTATGAATCAGAATAGGAATGGCAACGCTTGATGAGTGTAAACTGCCGACTCATAGATCTGTTCTGCCAACACTCAGGCCCAATCAATTTCATGCCCTGCCAAGATGATCGCCAACAATATGTCCCTTTCTACTGTGATCACATTATCTATGAATGTGGTCCTGATGCACATCCAGATAATAGACCACCAAAACTTTTCCCTAAATGAGAGATGGTCCTTCAGAATATGTTTGCCATGATTTGTAACCCATATCGGCTCAACACCTTTCTCGTAAATTTGGCCTACTATCCACCTCAATAACTCCATTTTCAGCCCACCATCATTCTGATTAACTTCTTCCCTCATGTCTGCCATCCTATGGTCATATTCTGCTGTAGAATATGGGGTTCTGTAATTTGGCCCGAATTGCACCCTTCAAATGGTTTCAGCTGAGATGTCAACTGTCTCACCCCTGACCATGACTTCGCTCAACCATGGTGCATCGATGGGCTCCATGAGCCTCGGAAGGTTGCTACGTACATTAGCTTAATATGAAGCATAGAACTCCCAAACCAAGTAAGGAGCATACTTCCCTAACACTTGTGATAACCAACCTAATCCATGTCGGTCAATGTCAGCTTCTAAATCTGGCCTGCCTTTCAGCCCTGAGTCTTTCAACCTTGCCTCCTCATGAAATCTTTGCACTGACCTCCCTTGACCTTTAAGTTCCATTCCCATAACATAGATCTCTTTCATTCCAGGAACACACCATCTTGTGTTTTGTAGATCGATGGAGGTGACAGTGTACACTGAATCCTCAGGCTGAGGAGGAATAGCCTCTTCCGAATGAGCCTGAGACACCTCAAAAGAATCCGCATTAGAAGTGGATTCATCTTCATCTGACTCAGTTTCTTCACCCTCTTCATCAAACTGGGAGGGGTTGTCACTTCCATAGTATTCTGGTTGATTGTACTTGTGCCACAGGCAAGTTCATTATCAAGTTAGGGTGCATATGCATCTCCTCCGTTGATTTCTCCTCCTTGGAGGACTCATCCCTTAGGCAATGACCTGAAATAGAAGCAGCACCCTGTCTTCCTCTTGAATACATTTTCTCTGCAAGCATGTTAAAGCATGAGAGCCAAGATGTTGTATTCCAACCAACATGTAGCAAATGAAGTAACTACATAAGAACATTACAATTACTAAAGTAAAAACAACTTGAACCAGGTGCAAAGCTGCAGGTACGAGGTACAGATATGACTCGTAGGATGACTTATGAGTCGTACTTCATCATCGTAGAACCAACACATAAAATAAAGAGCAGTCTGGAATAAGCTACGAGGTGTATATACGACTCGTAGAGTGAGCCTACTAGTCGTATTCTCAGCTCGTAGCTCATCTCGGATTCAGTTCTACGATTCAGATCAGGGCTATGAGGTGACCATTATGCCTCATAACAGGTGCTACGACTCATAGGTGTTCCTCGCATGGAAAATGAGAAAGCATCCTAGATGACTGTTGACTTCTACAAGGAGTCACTATGACTTGTAGTGAAGACTACGACTCGTGGTGATTCTTCGTAGCAGAAAATAGAAAGCATCTCCGATGCCTCCAACTTTTCCATTAAGACCAACAATCACTCAAACAAGAACAGCAGTTTACAATACAAAGGCATGGACGACACAGTAACAAATCTAGACATTCTTCATCACCAGTTAGAGCAAAACAAAGCAGAAATCAACCCTTAACAGTTCTAAATTCTTTCAAAGGTATTAGTCTCCTCTCATATTTTTAAAGTAATATGATAACAACCTTCAACCCAAAATTTCAGTCCCTCATGATCTTCATATGATAACGACTAATAAAGTACACAACAAAACACAAGATCATCATCTCAGTTTCCTTAATCACTAAGCAAGAACAGACCCCAAGACTCGACTTTTTACAAGGAAGCAAGCATTTTCGCATCACATTCTTCTTACTTTCACAATAACTTTCACATGATTATGCTCCTAAGACATTCATCCATGCATCCATCAAAAAAGAGCTTATTCAAAGACGAACCAATTTTAACCACGAAAACTTACCAGATGAATGAATGAATAAAAAGAAGAAAAATCAACAGAGTTCTTACTGCACCCTTCAATCTCTGGGGAATTTTAGTGGGTGAAAATGTAAAGGTGGATGAAATAGTAAAAGGGAATGATGGGGGAGTTATAAACTGAAAGGAACGCTTCATGAAGGGGCATGAAGAGTTAAGAGATGTAAATCTCTTAAAATTCAAAAATGGCCCGTCTTTTGAAATTTTGTAGATTGGTTACGAGACCTCGACTATGAGTCATAGGACATCTTACGACTCGTAGGTCCCAATCTCGTAGTAGACCCAACACTTGGAAAAATTTTGATTTCACACCTGAGCACTACAAACATCATTTACACCTCATAAGGGATCCTACGAATCATAAGGTTGGCTCGTAGTATGTATGCCAGCTTCTTGGTACTTACTTCTTCCCTCTACTAGGCATGACTACGAGTCGTAACCTTCACTATGACTCGTAAGATTGCTCGTAGAAGCTTCCTCAAAGCATGATTTATCAATTCATCGGCTCTTGGTTTGTTCCTGCACCTATCACTTAAAATACACCAAAATGCCAATTTATGCAATTGGTTCAAAGCCTCAACGATTCTCAAACACATGTTAACTTAACAATCAACCATTAAAATATGATAAAGTGTCTAAAAATAGAATCAACACACAAAAAGATGCTTGGGTTGCCTCCCAAGAAGTGCCTTATTTAACGTAGTGGCTAAACACAGTCATTCATGAGTACTTAGACTTCCTCATAGGCTCTCAGTACTTCTACTTTTCCTTTGCTCATTTTGCACTGCATCTAGCTGCTCAGCGAGCTGTGCAATCTGATCACCCAGACTTTGTATTGATATAGTTTGTTGTTCCACTTTGTAATTATATTTGAGGACGTCAAACTTTATCTCCCTGATGATGTCATCTTGCTCATTCACCTTGGTCGGGACTTGTTCAAGAATATGCTCCATCCGGATTAGTTGATCGGGGATATAATGCTGGTGGCGTAACCTCGTCAAATATGCAGCATTTTTGCTTTTGGTTTTACTAGAGGCTCCCGTAGATGCACTAGTGGTTGTTCTGGCTTGCCCCTTAAAGGTTGATAGACTTTAACAACTATAGATAGCTTGTCCATGGTCTCAATTATCTCATTAAATGGTTGCCTTACAAACTACCAACACTCTCCTCCAAACAATGTGTCAGCCTGCCCTTGTAGTTCAGAAGTTAGTGCTCGATAGAAGCTAGCTACTAATTCATCATCAGTTAGACCATGCATCTGATTTGCAGCAAAGCACTGTTTGTATCACTCCCAAGCCACTACTAAAGGGTCTCCTGGAACTCTTTTGAAGTTACAGATGTTGTTTGTAGCCTTTGCATGTTGGTCTCCTTATAGAAGTTTCTGAGGAAGACTCTTTGTGCCTCTCCTCAGTTTGAGAAAACATAAGGTCTGAGGATCGACCACCATTCGGCAGCTTCATTCCGTATAGTCATGGGGAAAACTTGAAGAGACATAGCCTCCCAAGTAGGTGTCTCATCCCAAGGACCTCCCTCAGCGTTTGGATTGAAATTTTGTAGATGAATGTGGGGATCCTCAGACCGTTGCCCATGAAATAGGGCACGCCTCTGTAAATCTTCCAACATATCGGTTGTAATGTAAAGCATCTGCTCAGCCATAGTGCCAGCTAACTCGTACCTAGAATTACTAACAAAAACAAACAAAAAAAGTAACATACAAGAGACTCTAGAAATTAACACTATAATTAACTAACTGTGAACTCAAATCAAAACCTAGTCGTATTCCCCAGCAACGGCGCCATAATTTTTTATTGATGGTAACGCTCCAATAAGAAAGTGATTGCTATCAGTAATTAACCTAACCGGTTAGGGTGGAATCCGCAGGAAATACAGGGCTTGACTATAAGAATTCACCACTAATCATTTCTAGTGTCTATAACTACAATCTCTAAATGGGGGGTTCATGTGATTCAAAAATAAAGATAACATAAACACTAACTAAAATGTGAGAAAACACTCAAATTTGGGGACAACTTGGGAATTATGCTTCCCATGGCTCGTTGAATCAAATACCCTAGATAACATAACTACAGTTGGTTAATCGCATGAAGAATGGTAACTTAGGTTCTTCTAGCCTCTTGTGAAGTAGGTTCTTCTAGCCTCTTGTGAAGGTGAAGGTCAAATTACACCATGGCGTTTGGTCGGCTACCATGGTGTGCCAATTAACCATTACCTATTATCCTAATCAACCTCCCTTTGGTCAGGTTTGGTTGATTTGATAGGAATACATCAACCAAGTCCTATCATCCACGTCCCTTTACCTATTCGTCACCACCTTGGTCGGGATCGTGATAGTAGGCACGGTTTGGTGTTGGCCATCACCAAACAACATTAATAACGAAGGGAAATAGACAATACATGCAAAACCCCAATAAAAGAAATGCACAAAACCCAGGTCATTTCAAGTCAACTACCATGGTTCCCACAACCCAAGTTGTGGGTGCTTAGCTACTCATGGCTAAGATTAAACATATAAAATGCAAGTAATAGGCATAGTTGAGAATTTTACTAAATCCAATGAAAGTGAAGACACCCAAATTGCAAACGCACAATCTTGATAAATTCCAAAGTGTGTAGCACAAGATTTACAATCCCCAAAAATGGGTTTTCAAAGGGAAAATAATAATCTAAGTTGAAACTCTAAAATATTCTTGGAAGAATAATTTAGAGCTCAAAGACAAAGGCTAATATTTACAAGTGTCAACTCTTGTCTCTCTCTCTCTCTCTCTCTCATCCTCTTTCCTCTCAAAAACCTAACTTAAACTATTTATAGTATGTACAAAACAACCCTAAAAAAATTGCAAAAAAGACAGCTGACATCTGATAAACTTCACAGTTACGACACGTAGGATGGCCTACGAGTCATAGTCAGGGTCTCGTATCAGGATCTTGGCATCTTGGACTGAACTGGTACAACCCATAGGTACGAGTTGTTGCTTGAGCTACGACTCGTATTTTGGTCTCATAGTCTTGGTCTTCAGTTTTTGGTCCAACATTTTGGTTCTCTGATTCTTGCTATGAGTCTACCAGTACGAGTCATAGTGTGTCTTACGACTCGTAGGCTGGACTCATAAGAGTGACCCTCACGTGGCAGATTTCTGAACTTTTGGTCTCTAATTCCTATTACGACACCACTCTACGACTCGTAGTGTGAACTATGACTCGTAGGTGGGCTCGTATGGCCTATGTTTCAGCTAAATCTGCAACTTTTCTTCAAAATCATGCCAACCTAACTTTTCTGCGAGATTAACAAAAAAAACACATCAAAACGTTAAATTGTCGCTTTAAGAATTCATAAAATCCCTTGTTTTAGGCACCAAATGTGTTGTACTTTGACAGCACATCAGTCATTTTGGCTAAATGTAGGTTCACTCAAAGAACAAAGTCCTAAGATCATTTTCATATCCAGCACATCACTAAACCAATTTTAGAGTAACAAGGCAAGTTTTAGGTCCATACAAGATGCATGAATGCAGCAAAATAAGCTCACAACACACATGGTAATTGCATCCACAATCAAGTATAGACTCACAGGTCTTACTTTCAGTCTCAACTTACCTTCATAATATCAGAATAAACATTGTAAGATACTTAAAAATGTATGAATGCATCAATAATTACAATCTCAAAAATTTTGAGGGCACCCAATTTTTCATCAAAACATTAAAAACAAATCTAAAAATTATGTATATGCCAATAGGTAATACTACTATGAATAACCCATTATCTATACTACTTGAACATGCCGGTTCAGCAGAAAAGTAAACATCGACAAGAAAAAAAAGCGCGGCAAGAAAACCTTTTGATCAAAAAATGGGAGAAGTTATGGACTTGAGGCTACTCAGACTTCACCTTAATCTATAACTTCCCACACCCCACCAAAATAGGATACTTTGTCCTCAAAGTAAAGACAAGAACGAAAACAAAACACGATAACATAGAAATATATACATACATCCATTAAAAACCAAAAATTAACATCCAAAATATAAGTAAAAATAACATCCAACATAAGAATATTTAAACACAATCAAAAATCAACATAATAAAAAGATTGTCTTAAAAGAGAACAAAGTATCCAACATGATAAAATGAAAACTGGGGTCAAAAGAAGTCAAACATCATGGTGCTCAAGCACCAATCTCGGGCTGATCTATGTGGTCTTGGGGCTGCCTCTCCTCTGTAGCCATACCGGAAGTACCCTCTCCAGGTGAGGTGTACTGTGCTCGCTCTCTTTGAATAGCCGCCAACAAAAGCGACTCCTGCACCACCTCCTTAGGTATCGGCTCCTCCTCTTGTCTTGGCTTCTTTGGGTTCGGGTTTGGGTCATCACTCTAATCAAGGGGCCTCTTCCCACGAGTGTCTGGACGGTCGGTGAGGCAATCAAATGCCTCATCATCTGCCGGTGCTACCTCTGGGGCTGAAACATGGGCTACTAATATCTGTAATAAGTCGGCCTTGAATTTAGCCAACTCCTCCGTAACTACGCTCGCGTCGGCAGGCCTAGATCCCTTAAGCCTCTTGTGGACTCTTGTCTTAAACGCATCGACCCGGGCATCCACCGTTCGGACTCTCTCATCAACTAAATCTCAGGCAAATGCCCTCATCCACTCCTCAGAGTCCCGAACAGTCTAATCAATCAATGCTCGGACCCATGCTGATAAGTCCCGTAGCCTGCGCTGTGCTACAGCCTGCATAATAAAGCCTGAAATGCAACAACAGAGAAAAGAGGGTCAACCTGTAAAGAAGAGGGTGCTGGAGTACTGGAGGATGGTGTAAACTCAATCTCGACCACTGGTGTAGGCTCTACAGTAGCCAAAGTAGTGACGGTAGTAGCTAGTGGTAAACCGAAATCAGAGACTCTATCGGAAATGGCTCTGGGATACCTAGAGAAGCTGTTTGTGGTAAGGCCACAAGATTTTCATCAGCCTTTATCAGGCTAGGATCTATTATGCGTGTGGCCTCTACATGAGGGTCCCAGTGAGGATCAATAGGAACACCTGTTGCACTGCATAATCGATGGATCAAAACTAAAAATGGCAATGAGGTGTTCATCCGAGTTGTAGCCTCGTGAATCTGCTCCGAAATGATCTAGGCCCAATCTATAGCATAGCTAGCTAGAATGCTGGCCAATAGTATAGATCTCTCGAGGGTGATCACATTATCCATGAAGGTTAGCCTAATACGCCAACTGATAATGGACCACCAAAACTTAGATAGGAATAAGAGGTGTGTTTTAACTATAGGATCTGCGTGGTTTGTGACCCACATTGGCTCGACACCGCCCCACAGATTTGACTGGCTATCCACCATAGCAACTCTTTCCTGGCCCTAATCACCTTCCTAGTCATCGCTCTCCTCATTTTACCAATACAGCTATTGTACTCCACGGTAGACTGAGGCACTCTATAAGTGGGCCCGAACTGCAATCGTCGAATAGTCTCCTCTGAGATATCAACTTTCCTCCCCTGAACTGTCACCACCCGTAGCCTCGGCTTCTCAATTGTCCTTTTGTTCTTCAACAACCCCTGGAAAAGTGTAGCAAGGTACGCCACATAGAACTCATGGATTACGTACGGTCATATTTGCCCAGCTGCTGTGTGGTCCATCGTAATGCGTGCTCATCCAAGCTAGCATCCAATCTCGGTGCTCTATCTAAGCTTGAGGTATTCAATCGAGACTCCTCATGAAATTGGCGGACCAGCATGCCTTTCCCCTTAGGCTCTAACCCTTGGTCATATATTTCTTTCATCCCAGGGACACACCATCTGCAATCGGCTGGGGGTTGGGACTGGACTTCCTCTTGCTGGTTCTAGGAGGTGCTCTCGGACTCTAATTCGGAACTAGAACGTGAGGGGGTCATCTGTGGCAAGCTACTATCTGACTCATCCGTATTACCCTGTTGTTGCTCCTCTTCAGACTGGAAGGAACTGCTAACTTCCATGGGCGTTTGTTCTGCAAGCACCTGAGTCTGGAGTCTATTGGCCTCAGGGTATACCCTGACTCTGTGGACTTCCACAAAGCCCTTGGATTGCTCAGTCTCAGATGACTCATCCACCAATCTACTTTGAAAGGTTTGGATTGCTCGCTTGTCTTTTAGAGGCATTGTATCTGCACATCAACCGAATAGCAACATATAAGTTCAAGATGTTTGATCTATTAAAACACATAACAAAGAACAAAAAACAAAAAAAAATAAAAAGTAAACATTCACTGATGCAACTGCATGTTTGCAGATATGAGTGCAGTGACAACTCGTAGGGCGACCTACAAGTCGTATACTACCTTCCCGAACCAGTATGCCTTTAAAGATGCTTTTTGATCCCAGATGCGAGACACAATTACGACTTGTAGGGTAACCTATGAGTCATATTCTCAGTCTCGTATCAAATTCCAGAAACATTTTCAAAAACTTAGGAAAGCTTACGAGACCCTCACTACGAGTCGTTTATGAGTCTCGTATGAGAAACATGAAAGAACCACAGATGGTTGATTCTTGCTACGAGGGACCATTACGACTCATATAGGGACTTACTAGTCGTAAGAGTGCCTCGTAGCTGACTACAGGAGGCATTTGTAGTGCCTAACATTTTCCCACGCAAAGCAACAAATCAAACCACACAATCAACACTCTTGGCACACAACAACATCATCAAATACTTGGCACATAATCAATTCTATACTATAATTAGGAGTTCAAGACAACCATCATCACTAAGATTTCAATCCAGTTCCACACTACGTCAAGCACAATAAAAGTAATACCCATTAAAAACTTGTTCTTGACATCTATAAACATTCCATAGGAATGCAATTCCCATACATATCAATTCAATCAATTCCCAAAGGTTAAGACATGTAAAATGCACTCCCACTTCTTAAATTCCAATTTTCGACAACAATTTATACAGTGAGTGGGCAACAATCACAATATATCCCATGAATAACAAATTTCGCATTCACAAGCATTCACTCAAGAATTTCGACAAAATTTGAAATACAACTCACTTCTTCAAAGCACTAAAACCTAGGTTACTAGTCTAGTTCAATAATCACTATATGGCATGATTTAACATGATTAATCAAAGCACACACTCATATAGGAACAAACTCACCACAAAAGATTTCAAAACTTAACCATGGAGCTTATCGATCGATTGGAGAAGTAAATCAAAGCAAAGAAAATGCAAAACCACGTCAGAAACCCTAGAAATAATGTCTTCGTCAGAATCTTCGCTGGAAAATGACGTAGGTAGCTGGGATTTTGATCAGAAAAATGATGTGGGTGATGGAATGGTGTTTTTCGTCGCCTTAGGGTTTTGAAAAATGAATTTGGGGGTCAAATTTTATTTTGACCCCCTTTTAAATGAAATCGGGTCATATTTCAAAAATCTGCAGATCGGGTCTACTAGACCCCAACAACGAGTCATAAGTTGTCCTACGACTCATAGGTCCCGATCTCGTAGTAGATCCAACACTTATAAAAATTTAGGAATTGTACCTGGGCACTACGAACCCCTCTTACGACTCCTAGACGACTCTATGAATTGTAAGGTTGGCTCGTAGTGTATGTGCCAACTTCTGATACTCACTGATTCCCTCTACGATGCATGACTATGAGTCGTAGTCCACGACTCGTAGGCCTGATTGTAGAAGCTGCTCCAAGTGCCATTTTTCAGATCTTCAGTTATTCAATTTTCACCTACAAACCAAATCTCAAAACACAACAATTCCCAAGATATTACAAATGTACCAATGTCTTTCAATCCTAAAAATAAACTCATACCTTCTACCTAAGAATCCCAACAACCAAAAATAATTAAAACAAGCCAACAAGTATCAAAAATACTTAGGTTGCCTTCCAAGAAGCGCCTTGTTTAATATCGTGCCTCGACTTTGTCATCGTCCTTCATCAACTGTCATCGAGGGTCCATACCTCACTCTTGCACTCATCTGGGTGTTTCATGGATTGGCGAATATCGAACACGACCTCTGCATCATTAATCCTAAATCATAGTTGACCTAAATCCATATCCACTAGGGCTCTCCCAGTAGCCAGAAATGGTCTCCCCAAGATGATGGGCACCTTAAAATCAACTTCGCAGTCAAGAATCATAAAATCCACTGGAAAGATGAATTTTATCAACTTTAACAAGCACATCCAAAAGGATTCCCTCCAAATTTTTAATGGTTAGATCTTCCATAAGCAACCTCATTCTTGTCGGAGTAGGAGTACCAAGGCGAAGGTTTTTGAATAAAGCAAGAGGCATTAGATTGATGCTTGCTCCTAAGTCACATAATGCTCTTGCGAACTCAACATCGCCAATGGTACACGGGATGGTGAATGCACCAGGATCCTCTCACTTTTGAGCAAGGAATTTGGAAATAATTGCACTACATTATTGGATTTCTTATGAGAACTCTGGGCTCAAAAAGCATTTTTGGTGACCAAATCCTTCATATACTTGGCATACTCAGGAATTTTCTCTAAAGCCTCTAGAAGGGGAATATTGATGGAGAGCTGCTTCAATATCGAGACGAAGTGTTTGAATTTACCCTTCTCTTCATTTTTCTTAAGCCTTTGAAGGAAAGGAGGAGGAGGTTTGGGAATTGATTTCAATTTCTCATGCTCCCTTATCTCTTCTTGTTGCATCCCAACAACCTTCGGATTTTCTCCCTCAACCACAACTTCACCCCCAAGAACCTTCTCCTCAACTTCATCCACAAGTACTGGCATAGGGGGATCTAAGGTGCTCCTGCAACTCCTAGTCATAATTGCAATGCAATGCCCTTTGTTCTTTGGATTTTGAACCGTGTTGCTTGGTAGGGTGTCCTTTTAGCGTTGGTTCAATTGTGAAGAAACTTGCCCGAATTATTGCTCTAGTTGCTTAATAGCCATCTAGTCAGACTCTATTTTTTGGTTAATACTTGAATTGTCTGCTTTCATTCCCTTTAAAGTCTCATCTTAATGGTAGGCTCACTTCAATAGCTTTTCGAACATTTGTCAATCCTAGAGTTGTTTGATTCGGTATCATGATTGTGTGGTGGCACATAAGGACCATTCCTGTAGCCCTCTCTTCTCCCCCATTCTGTGTCTAGAACTCTCTCTCTCATAGTATCCACGCCGATTGTCTCTATACATCCTATCACAGTTGAAGTTCCGACCTTGATTCCCGGAACCTTGCCTCCAATAGTCCGAATTGGACCCTTGGAGGTTGTTCCGGAAACCCATCGCTCGGTTGCTTACAAAACATACATCCTCATCAAATAATGGATCATCATAAATAGGAGCCTTCGGAGATTGGTGGGTGACTGCCTTGACACTTTCCTGATTGTGCTTTAAAACTAAGTTCATATTTGTACGAAGCTGAGCAAGTTATTCCATGATCTTTTCGTTCACCTTTGCTTGCTCATTATTGGTGTTAACCGCACAAGAAGGTTTCATCATACATTGCTCTCGTTAACTCCATGCTCTATTCATTTTGACCACTTGCTCCATCCTTGCGGCTATCAATGCAAAAGGTTAGTCTAGAAACATACCTCCCATAACAGTGTCGGCACTAGCTTGACTATTCTCGTCAAGTGCCCAATAGAAAATCTCAACTAAGGAATCATCAACAATCTTGTGATCAGGGACCATCCTCAAGCATTTAGTAAACCTCTCAAATGTTGTGCTAATAGAATCACCTGGCAGTTGCTCAAAGTTGTTGATTTGGTCCTTGAGCTTTAACTTCTTTGATCTTGGGAAATATCTTTCAAGGAATACTCTTTGAAGTTCATCCCAACTTGTGATAGTACCTGGAGGAAGCTCGGACAACCAAACAGCTGCATTGCCAGTCAATGATAGTAGAAACACTCTCAAACCAACAACATCAAGAGAAAGGTTTTGTGTCCCCATAACACTCTTACAAACAAACACCACATTTTGATGATGACGGTGGGGATCCTTCGAAGGTATCCCTGTGAATAATCTGCGGTTTTGGAGCATTTCAAGCAATCCACTCGATACCGTGAACTTAGTATCTGCTGGTAATTGAGGTAGTACCATAGCACCGGTAACATCTATAGCCATAGGGTTCAGTCTATATTGATTCCATCCGTAAACGTTTTCATTGAAGTCCCTAAGTTATGGCCTATTACCCCTTTGTAATGGATTCTCTTCTCTTCCCATATCCTCGTTCGTACTAATATCCTTCTCAACCTCAATTTCTTCATTCACTTGAGCCATTCTTCTTGGTAGTCAATGGATCTCTAAATTGAGTAGAGCTAAGGGATTGCCTTAGCTCCTTGTGTTGGGCATATAACCTAGTATCTCTTGCAAATAAAATCAAAAAACAAAAACAAAAGTACAAGAGATTCTAGAAATCAACAATAGAGCTAACTTAGTGAAATCAAATCAAAACCTAGTTTTATTCCTCGGTAATGGCGCCATAATTTCTGATGATCTTCACGCTCCAATAAAAAAACAATTGTTGTCAGCAATTAATCTAACCAAGATTAAGGTCAAATCCACAGGGAATATAGGGCTTGATTAAAAGACTTTGCCACTATTCATTTATAGTATTTATGACTACAATATCTAAATGGGGGGTTTTTGATTCAAAAACAAAATAAAACTACTACTAACTATAATGCGAGGAAATACTCAATTACCCTAGATAACATAACTACTATTGGTGATTTGCATGCAAGATAGTAACTTAGGTTCTTCTAGCCCTCTAGTGAAGGCGAAGGTCAAATTTTACAATAGCGCTTGGTGGCAACCATGGCATACCAGCTAATTGTTACCTATTAACCTCCCCTTCGTTAGGCTTGGTTTATTAGATGAGAACACATCAATCGAATTCTATCATCTATTTTTCTTTTCCTATTTATCACTACCTTGGTCGAGATCGTGATAGTAGGTGGGGTCTGGTGTTGGCCACCACAAAAAAATAATAAAAATGAAAGGAAACAGACAATACATGCAAAACCTCAATCATAGAAGTGCAATAAACCTAGGTTATTTCAAGTCAACTACCATGGTTCCCACAACCCCAAGTTGTGGGTGCTTAGCCATCATGGCTAAGGTAAAACATACAAAATTATAAATAATAGACATAAATGAGAGCATTATCAATACCAATGAAGAAAATTGGCACCATTAGTTTCAAACCCACAAGCTTGATTGATCAACAGTGAATACAAGGCAAGATTTGTAATCCCCAAAATGGGTTTTCCAAAAGAGAATAACAAACTACTCTAAAAACTAAGAAAAGATTTAAAATGTGATTGTAGATTGTCTACTGGTCGAACTCTTTCTCAAAAACCTAAATTAAACTATATATAGTTTTTACAAAATAATCCTGTAATTTACACAGAAAAGACAGCTAGCAATTGATAAGTCTCGCAGTTACGACATGTAGGATGACCTAAGAGTCATAGTCAGGGTCTCATATCAAATTCTTGGCATCTTGGAATGAACTGGTATGACCCATATGTACGAGTCGTTGGTTAAACTACGACTCGTATGTTCCTCTCGTAGTATTGGCCTTCAGTTTTTGGTCCAACATCTTGGCTCTCTGATTCTTGCTACAAGTCTACCTATACGAGTCGTAGTGAGGCTTACGACTCGTATGATGGCCTCATAGGGTGTGACCTCCACTTAGCAGATTTTTGAATTTTGGTCTCTGATTCTTGCTATGACACCGCCTTACTAGCTTGAACTACGACTTGTAAGTGGGCTCGTAAGGCCTATATTCAGCAAAATCTACAACTTTTTTTCAAAATCATGCCAACCTAACTTTTCTGAAAGATTAACACAAAAACACATTAAAATACTAAAAAGTCACTTTAACAACTCACAAAATCCCTTGTTTCAGGCATCAAATGTGTTGTATTTTGACAGCACATCATAGATCATGCCTAACACAAGAGGAAGAAGGGTCCGCATACCCGAGGAACAACCGGCTCATGGATAGCTCCGGGATGCTCTCACCTTGCTAGCTCAAGTTGTGGCTAACCAAGCCAATCAAGGGGCCCAAGCCCCTCATGCTCTTATTATGGCATCTCGAGTGAAGGACTTTATGAGGAGGAACCCACTAGAGTTCTTTGGGTCTAAAATGGATAAGGACCCTCAAGAATTTATTGATGAGTTATACAAAGTGTTGGCTATCATGGGTGTGAGGTCAGAGGAGAAGGCGGAGTTACCAGATTACCAACTTAAGGTATGGCTCAAATATGATATACTCAATGGAAGGAGGAGAAGAGGAACAACAATGTGGTTTGGGAGGAGTTTAAGGCATCTTTCCTCAACCGGTTCTTACCTCTTGAGCTTAGGGAGGCCAAAATGATAGAGTTCATGAATTTGAAGCAAGGATCTATGAGTGTGACAGAGTATTACCTCAAGTTCAACCAACTCTTTAAATATGCTCAACACTTAGTTGTCGACCCGAGGTCTAGATGAATAAGTTTGTGATAGGTGTATCCGATTTAGTGAGTGAAGAATGTCATACTGCCATGTTGATAGGTGAAATGGACTTGTCCCGCCTTATGACTTCTGCCGAACAATTGGAGGGGAGAAGTTGAGAAAGAGAAGGGAGAATGAGGCCAAGAGGGCCCGTTTTGATAGTAAGTTCCAATGTCTTAAAGGTGGCTAACTTCTTCAAGGACAAGAGTCTTCTTGTTATCCTAATAGAAGGTTTGCCAATGACTACCCTAGAGTCCAAGGTGATAGTGGTGTAGGGCCCAATAGTATGTGTCCAAAGTGTGGTAGGGTCATGGTGGCCTATGCTTGAGGGCTATTAATGCTTATTATAGTTGTGGGAAAGTGGGGTATAAGGAAATGGATTGTCCATGTAATTGCAACAAGGGTAAAGATGTTCGTCCACAAGGCCGGGGTGCTAATGTGGTTCCTTTGGGAAGAGGAGGTCAACAAGGTGGTGCCCCAAAGTACAATCGATTCTATGCACCAAGGGAGACAAGGATTTGATGAGGCACCCAATGTCATTACCGGTATATTAAAAGTCTTTGACTTTGACATGTACGCATTGATAGACCTGGGTGCCACTCTTTCTTTTGTTACTCCATTTGTTGCCAAAAAGTTTCAAGTTGAGCCCGAATTGTTGTATGAGTCTTATGAGGTGTCTACTCCTATTGGTGCATCTATTGTTGCTAGAAAGGTCTATAGAAATTATCCCATTTGCATCTTGCATAATATATTTCCTTGTGATCTTGTTGAGTTGGATATGGTGGATTTTGATGTCATTCTTGGGATGGATTGGTTGCATGCATATTATGCCTCGATTGATTGTAGAACCCATAGGGTCAAATTCCAATACCCAAATGAACCCGTCCTTGAGTAGGAGAGTCATGATGTAGTTGTCAAGGGTAGGTTTATCTCTTGCATTAATGTCCAAAAGTTGATCTCTAAGGGGTGTCTCTATTATCTTGTGAGGGTTAGGGATGTCGAGTCCAAAGTCCTTCCTATAGAGTCAGTTCCGATGGTTAGTGAGTTTCTTGATGTCTTTCCTAATGACCTTTCTGGTGTTCCTCCCGAAAGTGAAATAGACTTTGGTATGGACCTCCTTCCCAATACTCAACTCATTTATATTCCCGCTTACCATATGGGTCCGGCGGAGTTAAAGGAGTTGAAGGAGAAATTGAGAGATTTGTTGGAGACGGGTTTTATTACGCCTAGCCAATCAACTTGAGGTGCACCGGTGTTATTTTTAAAGAAGAAGGATGGGTCTCTTAGAATGTGCATTGACTATCGGCAACTTAATAGGGTTACTGTAAAGAATAAGTATCCTCTACTAAGGATTAATTACTTGTTTGACCAACTTCAAGGGGCTAGTCACTTCTCTAAGATTGATTTTCGGTCCGGGTATCATCAAGTGAAGGTGAGGGAGTGTGACATTCCTAAGACGGCCTTTCGGACTAGGTATGGGCAATATGAATTTATGGTTATGTCTTTCGGGTTGACTAATGCACTGGCTATATTCATGGATCTTATGAATAGGGTCTTTAAACCCTACCTTGATTTATTTGTTGTGGTTTTCATTGATGATATCTTGATCTACTCTCATAGTTAGGAGAAGCATATCAGTCATTTGAGGGTAATGTTGCAAAAATTGAGGGAAGAGAAGTTGTATGCCAAATATGAAAAGTGTGAATTTTTGTCGAAAGTGGTTGCCTTTTTAGGTCATGTGGTGTCGGGGGATGGTATTAAAGTGGATCCTAAGAAGACGGATGTGATTAGAAATTGGCCTAGGCCTTTGACCTCGTCGGACATTAGAAGCGTCTTAGGCTTAGCAGGTTACTATTGGAGGTTTGTGAATGGGTTCTCCTCTATTGCTTCTCCCATGACTAAGTTGACTCAAAAGAAGGCTAAATTTGTGTGGATCGATGAATGTGAAAAGATTTTTCAAACTTTAAAAGATAAGCTTGTGTCCGCTCCTATTTTGCCTCTACCGGAAAGATTAGAAGGATTTTTTGTGTACTGTGATGCCTCTCGGGTTGGTTTGGTTGCATTTTGATGAAAAATGGTAAGGTGATAGCCTATGCTTCTAGGCAACTCAAAGTGCATGAAAAGAATTATCCTACTCATGATCTTGAATTGGCCGCTGTGGTTTTTGCTTTGAAAATTTAGCGCTGTGGTTTTTGCTTTGATGCTTTGGCGTAATTATTTGTATAAGGTGCATGTTGATGTGTTTACCGATCATAAGATTCTCCAATATGTGTTCACTCAAAAATATATCAACTTGAGACAAAGAAAGTGGTTAGAACTTCTTAAGGATTATAATATGAGTATGCATTATCATCCCGGTAAGGCTAATGTTGTGGTCGATGCTTTAAGTAGGGTGTCTATGGGTAGCCTAACTCATCTTGATGATAGGTCAAGGAGGTGGCTACAGAGGTTCATCGGTTGACTAGATTGGGAGTTAGGTTGGAAGAGGTTGATAATGGTGGTATTATGGTTGTTGATAGTTCAAAATCTTCCTTGGTTGATGAGGTAAAAGCAAAGTAAGATCTTGACCCCTCCTTGTTAGAATTAAAGGCCTTAGTGAGAGATGGCAAGGTGGAGGTTTTCTCCCAAGGGGGAGATGGTACCCTTAGATACCAAGGTAGGTTGTATGTGCGTTATGTTGATGGCTTGAGGGAGAAGATTCTTGATGAGGCTTATAATTCTTACTATTCTATTCACCCCAGTTCTACCAAGATGTATAGAGATTTGAGGGATGTGTTTTGGTGGGGAGGTATGAAGAAGGACAATGCTAAATTTGTATCCGATTGTTATAGTTTCCAACAAGTCAAAGCCGAACATTAAAGGTCGGGTGGCCTAACCCAAGATATAGAGATTCCTACTTGGAAGTGGGAGGAAATTAATATGGATTTTGTGGTTGGACTGGCTGAGACTAGAAAGGGTTTCGAATCTATTTGGGTTGTGGTTGATCGGATGACAATGTCGGCTCATCTCCTACTAGTTAAGACTACTTATGGGGATGAACACTATGCTAAATTGTACATTCATGAGTTGGTTAGATTGTATGGGGTGCCTTTGTCTATCGTATCGGATCATTTTACTCAATTCAATTCACACTTTTAGAGGTTCTTCCAAAGTGGTCTTGGTACCAGGGTTAAGCTTA
>JAABOM020096320.1:0-70081 GCA_011800125.2 Solanum clarkiae
AAATCAGATTTGCTCTCTACATTTCCTCTCAACTTTTCTCAACTTTGTGAAGCAGCCAAACGACTCTTTTAGGGTTCTTAAGGATCCTATAAACCTTGAATACAAAGTTAAGTAATTACATTTGTGTGTTTAGTATGGTTTTATCATGTAAAACAAGAAATAGATGCTAGTTACGCTTGCTGAAATTTGTTGGACAGATTTTGTACAGAAAGTTGTTGCACCTTTTCCTTTGGTTTTGGTGATTTCCCTATGGTTTTTAAGTTGTATTATGAGGAGAACTTGGTATTATTAACATATTTTGAGTTATAAAACATCACACTAAGGTTTCTTCCCTAATTTTGGTATCACTTACCAAGCGCGTTTTGTTGCATCATCTTACGTGGAATGTTGATTGGAACTTGTGGGCTCTTGTATATAAGGCTATTAGCTCACGTCCTTCATGACTTCTTGAGTGCTGTTATAAGACTGTTTTGGGTCTGTTTATATGTGTAAATGTTGCTGGAACAGTGTTGTTAAATTTGGAATAGGTTTGGAGCTGTCGACATCGAAAGGTAGCGAAGGAAGGTATGTTATGCTGTCCATTTTTAGATTGTGTGGAATTGTGATGTGTTGTCCTTTGTGGGCTGTTGTAAGACTGTTATGGGATTGAAATAAGCTGTACATGATGTGTACATGCTAATGTGTATTAGAAAATATGATTAGGGATGGAAAAGTTAAAGGAATACGTTCGGGTTTATAAAAACCCGCTTGCTGCCCATGTATTATTTTCTTATGTGATTGGGACGCCAAGGTGTATTTATTGGCTATTAACGCTAAATTTATCACCTACTATGTTGTAGATAAGTATTTGGAGGAAGGTAACGTTATCTCGAGGTAGTAACGAGGTCATACAATGAGGTATGTAAGGTTACTTGGTTTCGTATTCCTTGGCATGAAACATAGATCTCTCCTTGGTACATGAAGGCATTCATCAACTCGGAAAACACTGTTAACCATGTCTCCACTCTTGTAGATGTTCATATGATTCCATACATAGTCACCTTTAAAACTGCATACATGCTTGAATACCAAGTTACATGAGTTCTTGTTACGAAATAAAGTTCACAAGTTGTTCCATTTCATAAGCATTTCATTGTTTATCCAATGTACTCTTTTATTTGTCATATTGTCTTGTATGATTATCTATATCTCACATGCTACCCATACAGTCATACAGCTCCAATATTATGACCACCAGAAGAATAATCTCAAAGGTAATTGAAAGATAAAGTATACAGTTTTGATAGGTGGTAGCCCGAGGCATTGAAAGTAACACCTAGCCAGGGATGATCCTATCACGGGTGGTAGCCCGAGGGGGTTAAGGAAGAACCTAGGAAAGGGACGATCCCGATATCCTGAGGGGTAGAAGCATCACCTAGCCAGGGAAACATCTTATTATGGGGGGTAGCCCCAGGGGTTAAGGAATAGCCTAGAGAGGGACGAACCTGATACAGTTTCACAACTGATCAGTAGGTCATTTGTATTATAGTTGTGTGTAGATTTTATAGTACAGATTCTACAGTAAAGGTAAAGAAATATAAAGCACATAGAGTACATGATCCCACAGTATAACTAAAGGTGGTCTTTTATGCTACACTAGTGTACAGTTTCACTTGAGTTGTTATATCATATACAATGTTTCCTGCCTTACATACTCAGTACATTATCTCGTACTGACATACCTTATGGGGGACCTGCAGTTCATGCTGTAGGTACAGGTGGTAGTAGATCTCCACAGTAGGAGTACAAGATATTCAGCTGCTGTCACCAAGCTCCAGGTTCTTCGGGGCTTTTTATATGTCTAGAACTTATATGTTTTATTGCACAGTTTGTTGAGGCAGGGCCTATCCCAACCCTTATCAGATGTCTTTCTTTATTTAGAGGCTTTGTAGACTGTGTAAAGTAAAATGTGGTCATGTCTCGTACTTTAAATACCATGGCCCAAACGTCCTAGTCATATGCATTTCCTTTTGTCTTGTTATCACTGTTTACCTTCTTAAAGGCATGTCAAATGCAGCAACCCCTTAGAGTATTTATAGAAAGTGCATAGTTATAAGTTGGTTCTCCCAAGCCTTATCGGCAACGGGTGCCAGTACGCCCTAATGGGACTTTGTGGCGTGACACTCATGCTCATATAGGATATCATGAGTGTAGAAGAGACCAAGCTAGTTACTCAAGCTATAAAACCCTTGGTGGTTGTGTGGTATAAACCCCTCACATGGTTGATGGTAATCATACCTTACCAACACGGTGAGGAAGTATAAACCCCTTGCATGGTTCTTGAGTATAAACCCCCAACATGGTTACCGAGGCTCTTGTCCCCCCGGATTGGGTATGGTATAATGCAATACTTTATATAGAGTATATCATATACATAAGCTCATTTCATAATCATAAAGCTATTCATATGCTATCTCACGCTTTGGACCTTCAACTCATCAAGAAACCACATCCGAACATTTTATCAAACACTTCAAGAGTGTCTAATGGTAGTAGAAAACCATGAAATATAAAGATGTAATCATGCAAGAAAATCCATTGTAAGACATCAATGAACACCATGCAACACCCTTAAGATATATACGTCAAAATCCCTCATCATATCTTACAATATAACAAAGATTTGTAGCTCAAACATAGCAAAACAGTCACAACTTTACATATCTTTAAAATAGTATGGAGTGAATTTCATAATGATCAAGACCCATTTGTAAATCAACTTTAAATCTAAGCAATTTGAGTAAAATTGAGTCTTACGTATCATGGGTGAAAGGAACCCATGAAAGAAACCCACAAACCTTGGCTTAGAGATGAATTTGGTGAAGACTAAAGATGGAGACACGAAGTTTGAAGAAGAACCTTAGCTTGGGATGAGGGTTTGGAACTTGAATTTTGGAGTGAAAATGTGGGTAAGTGTTTTGGGTAGTATTGGGAAATGTTTAGGGTGATATGAGGATGAAATAAGGCTAAGTATAGGTAAAAACATGGTTGGGAACACTTAGGCCCAAGACCCGAAAGCCTTGGACCGAGATAGAAATCACTGATAGCAAAATACATAGGTCTACGACGCGGGCCTATCTTAGAGGCCAAATTAACACATTTCTGGGATAGTTGTGTGTCATTGTGTTGTTGCCGACCGTCTTTGGAAATTGAAATTTTTGAAATTTGAAATTGTGATTCGATTGCTCTAAAATTGGGGTTAGACCCTTTTTCCCACGAACCTTGAGATATATGAAAGTTAAAATTCTAAGTATTCCGAGGCACGTTTTGGGCGCTTTTTGGGGTTATTACAACTTTTTAGGGTCATTGCAACATCACCTCCTTGGGAATATTAATCCACGAATGTCAAAGAGATGTATATGAGAAGAGCAATCATGAAAAAATCAGCCCCAATAAGAAAGCAACAACATACTCAAAGCATCATTTTCAGAATCTCATCATTAGAATAAAATTACCATGAACTTTGCCAATGTAAACATAAATGTATGTAATTGACCTAGGGGCTAGAACACGAGACATGAAATCAGATAGAGGACTTAGAATTAGTACCTTAGCATTGAGTTGAATGAAAGAAAGGGTATCACTTTTGCATGTCCACCTCAGTCTCCCAAGTAGCACTTTCGACTTGTTGGTTCCTCCTAAGGACCTTAATGGAAGCAACATCCTTGTTCCTTAACCTCTGTACTTGCCTATCCAAGATCTCTACTAGAACCTCTTCATATGAAAAGTTATCTTCAACTACCCCCACAATATCAAGAGGCGCAATGGCACTAGGGTCACCCACACACTTCCTCAACATAGACACATAAATGACCGGATGAACTAACTCCATTTCACTAGGAAAATCCAACTCGTAAGTCACCTTACAAATTCTCCTCATCACCCTATACTGACCAATATATCTAGGGCTCAACTTTCCATTCTTACCAAAATGAACCGCACTCTTTATGGGTGACACCATTAAATAGACTCAATCACCAACCTTAAACTCAAGCTCCCTCCTTCTCACATCGGGATAAGACTTTTGGAGACTTTGGGCTTTCCTCATCCTTTCTCTAAACATCCTTACCTTCTCCATGGCATCCACAACCAGATCTGGACCCAACAAGGCCATGTCTCCAACCTCAAATCACCCAAACTGGGATCTATAATGTCTATCATAGAGAGCCTCCAAAGTAGCCATTCCGATGCTAGAATGCTAGAGTGCCTCAAAAGTAGGCAAACTCAATAAATGGAAGATGATCACCCCAAATTCCTTTGAGTTCCAATACACATTCCCTAAGCATGGCCTCAAATATTTGGATAGTTCTTTCGTCTTGGTCATCCGTTTGAGGGTAAAAGGTCATACTAAACTCTACCTTGGTTCCAAGACCTCCTTGGAAGGACCTCCAAAAATGTGAAGTGAATTGTGCACCACATTCTGATATGATAGACAAAGGAATCCCGTGCAATCTCACCAAGTCATGAATGTACATAATCTTCAGCCCTATAGGTAGTCTTAACCGGCAAAAAGTGAGCAATTTTTTACATCCTATCAACCACAACACATATGGAATTAAACCTTTCTAGTCTTTTGAAACCCAACCACAAAATCCATATTAATCTTTTCCCACTTCCAAGTAGGATTCTCTATGTCTTGGGTTAGGCAACCCGACCTTTGATGTTCGGCTTTCACATGTTAACGACTATGGTAACCGGATACAAATTTGGCAATGTCCCTCTTCATGACTCCCCACCAATACACCTCTATCGAATCTCTATACATCTTAGTAGACCCCGGGTGAATTGAGTAAGAAGAACCATGATCTTCATCAAAAATCTTATCCTTCAATCCATCAACACAAGGCACACACAACGTACCTTGATACCTAAGGGCATCATCTCCCTCTTGGGAGAAAACCTCTACCTTACCATCTTTTACCAATGATTTCAATTCTAGCAATGAGAGATCAAGATCTTACTTAGCTTTGACCTCCCCAACCAATAAAGATTTAGAACCATCAACAACAACAACACAACCATCACCACCTTCTTCCAACCTAACTCCCAATCCAGCCAACCGATTGACCTCTCTAGCCACCCTTATGCCACCATTATCAACATGAGCTAGGCTACTCATAGGCACCCTACTCAAAGCATCTGCCACAACATTAACTTTATCGGGATGATAATGCACACTAATATCATAGTCCTTAAGGAGTTCTAACCGCCTTATTTGTCTCAAGTGTAGATCGTTTTGCGAGGAAGATATATTGGAGGCTCTTGTGATCGGTGAACACATAACCATGCATCCCATAAAAACAGTGATGCCAAATCTTTAATGCAAATACAATGGCAGCTAACCCAAGTTCATGGGTAGGATAATTCTTTTCATGCACTTTGAGTTGTATAGAAGCATAGGCTATGACCTTACCATTACGCATCAATACACAACCCAAACAAACCCGGGAAGCATCATAATACACAGTGAATCCCTCTAACCCTTCTGGTAGTGTCAATATAGGAGAAGACACAAGCTTATTTTTCAATGTTTGGAAACTCCTTTCACACTCATCGAACCACACAAATTTGGATTTCTTTTGAGTCAACTTTTTCATGGGAGAAGCAATAGAAGAGAATCCATTCTCGAACCTCCGATAGTAACCCATTAAACCTAAGAAGATCCTAATATCCGGCAGGTTAATTGTCTAGGACAATTTCTAGTCACATTCGTCTATTTAGGATCCACCTTTATACTATCCCCCGACACTACATGATCTAAGAAGGAAACCTCTTTCAACAAAAATTTACACTTCTCATATTTAGCATGCAATTTCTGTTCCCTTAACTTTTGCAACAGTACCCTCAAATGAGCCCTATGCTCCTCCTCACCACGAGAATATATCAAAATATCGTCAATGAGTACCACAACTAATGAATCAAGGTTGGTTTTGAAGACCCTATTCATTAGGTCCACGCAGATGGTCGGTGCATTGGTCAACCCAAAAGACATAACCACGAATTTATAATGCCCAAATCTAGTCCAGAAGGCCATCTTGGGAATGTCACACTCCCTTACCTTCAACTGATGATACTTGAATGTCACACTCACTCACCTTCAATTCATGATACTTGAACAGAAGATCAATCTTAGAGAAGTGGCTAGCCCATTGCAATTGGTCAAACAAATCATCAATCCTTCGAAGAGGACACCTATTCTTAACGGTGACCCAATTAAGTTGTTGGTAGTCAATACACATTCTAAGAGACCCATCCTTCTTCTTTACAAACAACACTAATGCACCCCAAAGGGATTGTCTAGGCCTAATAAACCCCTCTACAACAAGTCCCTCAATTGTTCCTTCAACTCCTTGAAATTCGTCGGGACCATACAAGTAACGGGGAATAGAAATGGGTTGCATATCGGGGAGGAGATCTATGCCAAAGTTTATTTCTCTTTCAGGAGAAACACTGGGAAGGTCATTTGGAAAGACATCAAGAAACTCATTTACAATCGGAACCGACTCTATGGGAAGGACTTTGGACTCTACATTCCTAACCCTCACAAGAAGTTAAAGACAGCCCTTATAGATCAACTTATGCGCTTTAACGAAAGAGATGAATCTACCCTTAACCACCACGTCATGGATCGCCTACTCAAGAACGAGTTCATTTGTGAATTGGAATTTGACCTTGTGGGTTCTACAATAAATAGTGGCATAGTATGCATGCAACTAATTCATCTCGAGAATGACATCAAAATCATCCATATCCAACTCAACAAGATCACAAGGTAATATTGTATGCAAGATGAAAATGTATAGACCTTTCTAGCAAAATTAGATGCACCAATAGGAGTAGACACCTTATATGACTCATGCAACAATTCGTGCTAAACATGGAACTTTTTGGCAATAAAGGGTGTAACAAAAGAAAAAATGGCATATAGATCAAACAATTCATACACATCAAAATCAAAGATTTTCAACATACCGATGATGACATCGGGCACCTCATCAACCCCTTGCCTCCCATACAAAGCATAAAACAAATTTTGCCTTGGGGAACTATCTTATCGACCACTCTCCCCAAAGGAACCACATTAGCACCTTGGAGATGAACCTCCTCACCCTTGTTGTAATTTTGAGGGCAATCCATCACCTTATGACCAACTTTCCCACAACCATAACACGCATTAGTATCCCTCAAGTATGAGACACTATGACCCTTACCACATTTTGGATACGCACCATTAGGACCCACACCTCACACACCTTGGGCCATTGGAAAGTCTCTGGCAACCCCCTTTTTATATGCATGAGAAGACCCTTGGCTTTATTGAACCAGCCACCCTTTCAACTTTGGAACTTCCCTTCAAAATGGGCCCTCTTGGCCTCATGACCCTTCCTCTTCCTCAACTTTTCCTCCTCCATTTGTTCGGAATAGGTAATCTACTGGGACAAATCCATATCACCAATAAACATAGCGGACCGGCATTCCTCACTGACCAAGTCGAACACACCCATCACAAATTTGTTCATTCTAGACCTTGAGTCGGCCACCAAGTGTGCAACATACTTCGAGAGTTAGTTGAACTTGAGGGAATACGCCTTCAAATCATAGATCCTTGTCTCAAATTCATAAATTCCACCAATTTAGCTTCCCTAAATTTAAGAGGGAAGAATCAATTAAGGAAAGCCACCTTGAACTCTTTCCAAAGCACCACGTAGTTGATTCCCTTCTACTCCTTCCATTGATTGTACCATATGGGTGCCACCCCTTAGAGTTGGTAGTCCACCAACTCCGCCTTATCTTCCGACCTCACACCCATGATAGCCAATATCTTGCAAACCTCATCAATAAACTCTTGAGGGTCCTCACTCACCTTTGACCTATGGAATTCCGGAAGTTTCATCCTCATGAAATCTCTCATCTGAGATGCCGGTGTAGGACCTTGGGGGCTTGGGCCCCTTGAATGGCTTTATTAGCCACAACTTGTGCAAGAAAAGTGAGAGCATCCCGAAGCTCTCCATTAGCTGGTTGCTCTTCGGGTATGCAGGCTCTTCTACATCTCGTGTGAGGCATAATCTAGCATACCAAAGAACAATTGTTAGGGTGGAAATGTTACTCCAATTCTATAGCACAACTTAGAACATGAAGAAGGAAAACATTTCCTAAGACGCCTCGTAGCCTCTTACTCATAGTTGTGGTGCACAACACAACCATAGACAAGACTCTAAACAATGTGTTGTACCAGCAAGCAAGTGCTTATTTCTTCCTTTTGGTATTGAAGCGGCTCATTTTTCTGGTTCACGACCAATCTAAAAGTGCAGGTCTGTTGGACTCCGAGGATCTAATAACATGACTCTGATACCAATTTTTTCAAGACCCAAGCTCAGGGTCTAGACGTGACACAACGAATAAGGAACCTCGAGGAACCCCAAAATAAGCTTCCTAGCACATCATAAATACATCCTTTCTGGCAAAAGTAGTAAAATACAATGAAAGATAGTGATAGAGACAAACAAGGCTAAGGGAAAATTCGTATATCATAAATATCAAGAGTCAATAGAGAGTCAAAGTTCAAAGCATAAAACATACATGTCCAACACACCTCTAAAACCTAAATACTTAGTGGGGGCCAACACAAGCTACCGGGCTCACACTCATAGTCAACATCTACATGAATGAAAGATAGTCTTAGAACATAGCATGAGATCATAAACGTTGTCCCTAAAATGGAGGACTCACCAAAGAGCTTGAGAGATGTCGTACTAGCCACGTGGAGAAGGATAATCAAGTGGGGCTTCAGTTCCTACATGGTGACATCATGTAGGCACAAAGTATGCTTTAGTACGTTTGAATGTACTAAGTATGTAGGATGCAATTCAATAAGTGATAAGCACCATAACTAAATGTATAAAATAGGCAATGAATAAGGATATAGCAATATGGCTTGTATGGATGATACTTGAAGTAAAATCATATTTATATAGAACAAAATACATGTGTAAGGAGAGACCATTGTTACTGCATATCCAAGGCCTACCACCCCCTTGGAGAGGCGAATGAGGTACGAACCCCTCAATAGGTTGATAAGGTACAAATTCCTCAACATAGTTGATGAGGAAAAAAACCCCAGCAAGGTTGATAGAGTAAGAACCCCCCAGCAAGGTTGATGAAGTACAAACTCCCCAACATAGTTATCAAGTCACAAACCCCTCTATATGGTTGCACAGGCCTTCTAGCTCTTGAGCAAGACGATTGAGGTACAAACCCCTCAACAAGGTTTCCCGAGCCTAGAACCCCTCGAGTAAGGCTTGGTCAATTCCTAACACAATAGAGATAATATCATATACATACATTCCTTTCATCATTATATAATTACATTCCTTTCATCATCATAAAGTCATTCAACTCAAAAGACATGTATTGGACCTCCAATTCCTCAAGAAATCATAATAGGACATTTTATCAAACACTTGGTGTGTGTGTAGTGCTAACATAAAACCATGTAATTCAAAAGTGGAATTATGCTAGAAAATTCAGTGTAAAACCATCAATAGAAGCTTAGTAACACCCTCAAACAATGCACATCAAAACCCTTGATCAAAACTCACCATAAAGCTTGGTTTCATAGCTCAAAATATGCTAAATTAGTCACAATTTCATAAAACCTAACATAATGTGCAGTGAAATTTATAACAGTTAACACCCATGAGTAAATAACCTTTAAATTATGCAATTTTAAGTAAAAGAGAGTTTGGCTATCATGAGTTGAAGGAACATATGAAACAAATGCATATACCTTAGCTTTGGAGAATAACTTGATGAACATTAGAGTTGCACACTTGAAGCTTGAATGATAACCTTAGAATCCGCGAAAAATGAGTTTTGGGACTTAAATTTAGGAGATGAAATATTGTTTGTGTTTGGGAGTGTATTTGGAAATGTCTTGAATGATTTGAGGGTGCAATAAGGCTAAGTATAGGTATTTTCATGCATGGGAGCACTTAGGACCAAGACCCTAAAGTCTTGCACCGAGATAGAAAACTGGCAACCAAAATACACGGAGATGTGCCAAGGGCGCGGATCGTCTCTAGAAATTGCATCTTTTGCAATTTTCAAAATTTGTTACAGTTGCTTTTAAACCAGTGTTAGACACATTTTCCACTCAATTTGGATCCCTGAACAAGAATATGAAGTCCAATTTTTTATATCGCACACGAATTTTGAGATATAAGAAAATTACGATTCAAGGGAAGAAGCTAGGACCGACTCTTTAGGACGGAATGGAATGCTTTCAGGGCTTTCAATATGGACAATAAACAATCTTATGGCCCATCTTGCCACACCCATATCATGCATCGAATATATCAAGCACCTTCTATTATGATTCTTTCCACACGTTGGGCACCTGTGGTAACTTAATCCGTCCTTGCCACCTTCAATTTGAGCCCTTCTTCCTTCCTAACTTTGAGGCCACCGGGCAATCCCTCATCCTACTCAACACTGCCACACTTGAGATAATATTCAATTCCCACCAAAAACTTTCCTTGATGTTTCTTACCACAACCTTGACAATTGGTAAAGGGGGTCCTTTCCTTTGGGCACTGGTAGTCTAATAGAAGATGATGCAGCCTCAACTCATTCTCTCTCGGCCTTTTTCTCCCCCCCCCCATTCTCATTTGAGCTCTAGGGGGAGCCATCGATTGGTTGAGTTAGGTGGTCATAGCTTTAGCCAATATCCATAGAGCATTGTGAACCTTCCATTGAAAATATTACCATTCTGAATAGCTTGAGACATGTTATGAAACATAATGGTTAAGGATCAGTAATAATCCTCAAGGAACTTAGCTCTACCACACAACATAGATCATGAAGAAGTGAAACATTTCCTAAAATACCTCATAGCCTCCCATTCATAGTTATGGCGCATTTCACAACCATGAATAAGACTCTAATCGACGCGGTGTGTTGGAATCCAAGGACCATTAACAACGTAGTGCTCTGATGCAAAGCTTGTAACGACCTATGCCTAGGGTCTAGATGTGACACGGCAAATGGGAACATGAAGGGACCCAAACAAGCCTCTTAGCATATCAATCGCATATCCTTGGTCGCGGAAGCAAAGTAAACTTTAACAAGAGATAATAAAAAAGGAAAGCGGGACTAAGGGAAGTCTCTGATATCATAAAAGCATAAATAGTCAAGCTTATAGCATAAATAACTTATAATATTCCAAAAATACCTCTGAACTTAGAATGGAGCATGTCCTAGACACTTTTCGAGCTTGCCCTCATAATATAAAATGTTCAGCATTAAGAAGTATTAGAAATAGCAAGAGAAAGTAGATAGTGTCCTCAAACTTGAGGACACACCAAAGCTTACCTTTGTAGAATCTCATTAGCTATGAGGAGGATGATCAAGAGGATATCCGATTCCTACATGTTATATCATGTAGGCGTAAAGTATGCATTAGTACGTTTGAATGTACTAAGTATATAGGATACAATGCAACGAGGCATAAGTCAATATAGTCAAAATGCGTAATCATACTCAATAGATAGAATAATTTTAATGTGGCATGCATGATCAATGCTAGATGTAAAACATGTTTATAAATCAATCACTTTACATAGAATATGATACATACGTGGGAAGAGTCCTCAACCGACAAAGAATAAGACCAACTGAGCTATAACTTGGAATCTCGAAGATTGCCCCTCATCGGTAAAGAGGTGATCTACTTGCCAAAGTAAACCATACTTCACCTTATGGAAACATGACCCATTTCATATGAAGTAACCATCCTTTCCTGAACATGACCCATTTCAAAAAGGATTTCATAAGAAACTTTGACTTACAGGAACACGACCCATTTCTGGAAGAACATAAGAGAGAGTGCACTAAATGGATCCATTGGTAAAGCAATGGTAAAGTATACTCCTATGTTAGAACATAGTTTGAGGAAAGAGAGCATCCCCTCAGTCCATCGGTGCAAGCCTAATCCCATGGAATAATTGAAATAATCATATCTTTAGTAACTTGTAATGAACATAAAATCATAACACGAGTAGCTCTAAGACATCTTTAACCTCTAATGGTGAGCCTCACTTTAAAACATAAGAATAGTTCACCATGAACCGTTACTCTTGCATTGACATCGAAGGCTCACAAGTGTTAAAATCTTTGAACAAGGGCTTAATCCATCGTTACAACTTCATAGGCATTTTCATGAATTCAATACACCTTTTGAAAGTCCAATCATCACAAAGTCACTTGACTCATAAATCATATAATAGATCATCAATAACTTTAAGAATCCTTGAAAAGACATTTTATCAAACACTTGGTCGGTGTGCAATATTAGTTCAAAATCATGCAATTCAAGGGTGAAATAATATGAGAAAACTCAATGTAAATGAACCCACCAACATATTGTAAAACCCTCATGTAAGATACCTTGAAATCCATCATCAAATCTCATAATAGATCATAGATTCAAAACTCTAAACATGCATAAACAATCAATATTTCATAAAAACCTAACATAGTTTATAATCAAAATTCATAATAAGAGACACCCATAGATAATGCAACTTGAAAATATGCAATTTTCATAAAAAGGAAGGTTGGTGACCATGGCTGAAAGGACCCAATGGTTGAAACCCACATACCTCAAAATTTGGTTTTCTTGATGTAGACGTGAAGGAGACTTGCATCTTGAATGGAGTTCTTGAGATCGAAAATAAGCTTGGGACACTTGAATTTGGATGATATATTTGGTTAAGTGTTAGAGAGGGTCTTGAGTGATAAAGAGTTGAAAAATAACTAAGTATAGTTGTTTTTACACATAAAGTGGGCATGAGGATATGACCCTAAGGCCCTTTGGCCAAAATAGATTTTCAAGGAAAAATCAACACTGATATGCGCTCCTGGGGCGTCGTGGCCAGGGCACGGATCACTACTGGAATTCATAATTTTTAAAAATTATTTTTTTGCTACGGGTACTCTAAAATCATGGTTATACCAATTCCCCACTCAAAGTTTCCCCCTAGTAATCAATAGTAAGTCTGATTTTTGATATCATGTATGAATTTTGAGATATATGGAAGTTACGATTATTGACATTTCCAAATCTCATTTTTAGGGCATTTTTGGAACGTTTCACTCTTTTACACCTTCCAACTTTTGGGGCCTTACAAGATCTTCCCCTTGGAAACATTCATGCCTGAATTTTCTAAAGGCAAGCTCTAAGGAGCAGAATACATGCACCATATGCAAAATGCAACATATTACCATGAAATTTTCAAACAGTACTTGAAATAACATTTATAATGCATACTTTAAAGCACATACTTATGCATAGATAACATGAACATGACGTGAAATGAGTGTTTCTAAATAGGAGGATCTTAGTACCTCAAGTTTGATCAGAATGGAAGTGATAGGGGTATCCCTTCTTCATGTCAGCTTCGGCTTCTCAAGTGGTGCATTTGATTTGTTGGTGCCTCTTCAGGACTGTGATGGATGGAACCTCTTTTTTTCTCAGCGTTTTCACTAACCCATCTAAGGTATCTACCAAAACTTCCTCATAAGCTAAATTCTCATAACATTGATCACATCTAACGATACAATGTTATTAGGATCTCCGACACACTTCCTCAACGCAGAGACATGGAAAATCGGATAGATCATTCTTATTTCGATGGGCAACTCTAATTCATATAAACCTTTAGCAGCACGCCTCATGAACTTGTAAGGCTGTACATACCTATGGATTAACTTGACCTTCTTGGCAAATTAGACTATACCCTTCTTTGGTGAAACCTTAATATACCAAATCATCAACTTCAAAATTAAGATCTCTCCTCCTAGTGTTTGCATAAGACTTTTGCCCACTTTAGGTTATCTTCAGTATTTCCCATATCATCCTCACCTTTTCTAAAGCTTCCATAATCAAATCTAGACCTAACAAAGGCATCTCTCCCACTTCAAACCACCAAATTAGAGATCCACAGTGCCTCTCATATAGAGCTTCAAATGGAGCCATTCCAATGCTAGAGTGATAGCTATTGTTATAAAAAAATTAATAAACAAAAGTTTTTCCTCCAAACTAGCTCAAAACTCCAAGACATAAGACCTAAGCATATCCTCAAGAGTTTGAATTGTTCACGCGGCTTGATCATCCATTTATTGGTTGAAAGTCGTGCTAATCTTGACTTTAGTACCAAGGCCCTTTTGAAAGGACCTTTAAAAGTATGAAGTAAATTGAGCACCACAATTTGAAACAATTTCCAATGAGACCCTGTGCAATCTAAACAACATATGAATTTACAGCTTGGTATATTCTTCGGCACCATAAGCCATCTTAATCAATTGAAAGTGATCCCACTTTGTCATTCTAACAATAATAACCAAATGGAATCAAAGGGATTCCTAGTCTTTGGTAACCCACCACAAAATTCATGTTGATTTCTTCCCACTTCCAAGTAGGAATCTGTATATCTTTGGCTATGCCACCCGACATTGGATGTTCATCTTTGACTTCTTGGCAACTATGGCAATCGGCTACAAACATGGCAATGTCTCTCTTTATATCACCACACCAACATACTTCCCTCAAATTTCTATACATCTTGGTAGAATCGGTGTGAATTGAATAAAATGAGTTATGAGCCTCATTGAAGAGCAAGGTCCTCAAACCATCAACATTGGGCAAACATAGCCTACCTTGGTATCTAAGGACACCATCTTCCCCCAGAGTGAAAACTTCCACCTTGCTAGGCTTCACCAAAGCTTTCAATTATAACAATATGGGGTCAAGGTCTTGTTTATAATAGACCTCTTCAATCAAGGAAGATTTAGAACCATCTACTACCAACCACATCTCCAATTTCGGCTACACTCAATCTATTTCCTAATCTAGCCAACCGTGAACTTCCCTTGCCAATTCGTTCTTGCCATCATCAATATGAGTCGTACTCTATAAGGACACTATGCTTAGTGCATCGACCAGCTGCTAATTCAAGATCATGGGGGGGAGGGTGACTAAATGCGCTCATACACCTTTAGTTGCCTAGAATCATAGGTAATGACTTTCTCATTTTACATCAATACACACCCCAAGCCCATTGTCAAGCATCCTAATAGACTACAAACCCTTCTAACCCTTTTGTTAGAGTCAAAATATGAGCAAATGTAAGTTTATATTTTAATGTTTGGAAACTTTTTTCACATTCATCGTTCCATAAAAATTTAGCCTTCTTTTGTGTCAAATTTATCAAGGGAGAAGATATTGAAGAGAAACCTTCGACAAATCATCGATGTACTCCACCAAATGTAAACAACTCCTCATTTCCATTACAATCAAGGGTCTAGACAATTTACTTACAACCTATGTGTTTTTCTAATCAACCATAATCCCTTCACCGGACACTACATGCCTTAGGCAACTTTCTTCAACAAAAATTCACATTAGTCGAACTTAGAAAATAATCTTTCTTCCCTTAATGTTTGCAACACTACCCTCAAATAATACACATGATCCCCTTCACTCCATGAATAGATCAAAATATCATCTATAAATACCATCACAAACATGTCAAAATAAACTACCTATTCATGACATCCATAAATATTTTTAGAGCAATAGTTGCACCGAAGGACATCACCATAAACTCAAATGCTTGTATATTGTTTAGAAGGATATTTTGGGAATATCACACTCCCTTACCCTGAATTGGTGATACCCATACTAAAGGTCAATCTTTGAGAAGTGACTGTCCCTTCTAGTTGATCAAATAGGTCATCTGCCCTTGGAAAAGGATACTTATTCTTAACAGTGACGTTATTAAGTTGCTGGGTAGACGATGCACTTTTTAAGTGATCTATCTTTCTTCCTTACAAACAACACTGGAGCACCCCAAGGTGACTTACTAGGCTTTATAAAACCTTTCTCCAATAAATCTTTTAATTGGTCCTTCAACTATGTCGGGGCTATGCGGTAAGGAGGGATAGAAATGGGTTGGATGTCAAGGAGGAGGTCCATACCGAAATCTATCTCAGTTTTGGGAGGGATGCTGAGAAGTTCATCGAGAAAGACATCAAGAAACTCATTAACCACCGAACCTGACTCAGTAGGAGGAACTTTAGGCTCAACATCCCTAACCCTTAAAAGATGGTATATGCAACCCACAGAAATTAATCCTTGAGCCTTAAAACAAGAGATAAGCCAACCCTTAAACACCGAATCATGACCTACCTACTCAAGGACCTATTCACTAGGAATTTGGAACCTATCCTCGAGGGTTCCAAAATATATAGAAGCATGATATGCATGTAACCAAACCATCCTAAGAATGATATCAACATGTAAAGTTCAAAAAATCATAAGGCAAGACTTTATGCAATATGGACACGGGAAAACCCTTATAAACTCTTTTAGCAATAATGGACTCATCAACGGGTGTAGATACTTCAAAGGGTTCACACAACAATCAGGAAACACTTGAAGACTATTAGCAATAAAAGGAGTAATAAAAAAAGAGAGTGTCACCCGGATCCAATAAAGCATATACATCAAGATTGTAGATCTTTAAAATGCCGATAACAACATCAAGCACTTCATCCACCCCTTGCCTCCCTTGAAGATCATAAAAATGATTGCAATGTAGAGTACCCTTTTGTTGATCACCTTATGCTCGTTGGTCACCATGAGCACCTTTACTTTTAGGACAACCATCCTTACCCTTGTTTAGTCAATTTACAATCTTGTGGCAAGCAAGCATCCACAACTCTATAATATCTATCACCATTATTTTCACCATACCTTACACACTTAGGAACAAATGACCACCATAAAAACCTTGAGCTATAGGGTTGGGCACCCTATCATTAGGAAATCTTTAAGCTTGAGTATTGGAGGGCCCTTATCTTTAGAATTTATGGCCTTGTTGGAAGAGACCACCTTTTGTACTTTGAAAACCACCATCATATTGAACCATGTTGGACTCTCCACTTCATATTTTCCTAAGCTTCTTGTGATGACCCAAATGAGCACCTAGTTGTGACACAACAAATGGGCAACCCGAAGGGACCCCAAACAAGCCTCTTAGCATATCAAACACACTCTTTTGGCTGCAAAGCAATTGAACAACAACGAGAGAGTCAAAATAGGGATAAAGGGACTAAGGGAAATATTTGATATCATAAAAACATAAAGGGTAAAGCACATAGCATAGATACATCATACTATTCCAACAACACCTCTAGACTTAGAATGAAAACTAAGACACATCCCGGGCTCACACTGACAATGTCATATATCAACAAAAAGATGTTTTACAGATAACAAGAGAAAGTAGATAGCATCCTCAAACTTCAGGACTCACCAAGCTTATCTTCAAGATGTCAAACTAGCCATGTGGAGGAGGATAGTCAAATGGAGCTCTAATTCCACTATGGTAGCATCATGTATGCATATAATATGTGATAGTACATTTGAATGTACTAAGTATGTAGGATGCAATGCAACAAGAGATACACAACATAGTCAAAATGCATCATTACAAGCAATGTATAACATAATAACAATATGATATTTACAATCAATGCTTAAAGTAAAACATGCTTTGTAAAATATGCTTTGCAAATCATTCATCTTACATAGAACATAATATATAAGTGTGGTAAGAGACCTCAATCGACATAGAATAAGGCCAAGCAAGCTAAAACTCAGAATTCCAATGATTACCCTTTACTGGTAATGAGGTAGTCTACTTGCCAAGGTAAACCATGCTTCAAACTTACGAGAATATGACCTCATTTTGTTTGAAGAAATCTTCCTTACGAGAACATAACCCAATTTCGTAAAAAATTTCATTAAGAACTTCACGTTATGGGAACACAACCTAATTTCGGGAAGAACATCAAGAGAAAGTGTACTAAATGAATCCACTAATAAAGCAAGGGTAAAACCTCATCCTATGGTGGCATATAGTTCAAGGAAAGAGAGTATTCCCTCAATTTATCGTTGCTAATTCTAATCTAATGTAATTTATAAAGTAATCATAGCTTTGATAATTCATAAGAAACATAGAAACATGAGACAATTAGCTCTAAAACATCTGTGACCTCTAATGGTGAGCCTAACTTCCAAACAAGGTTAGATCATTATGAAACATTATCCTTGCACTAACATCAACATCAAAGGCTCACAAGAGGTAAATTCCTTAAGAAAAGGGCTAAATCCATCTTTACAAAATCATCAACATTTTTTAAATGAACCCAAAAAGTGTCCGAAAATGTGCCTTAGAAATACCCATATTCGTAATTTTCATATATCTCAAAATCCATGTATGATATCAAAAATCTGACTTCATATTCATGATCGGGGGAAAAATTAAGTGGTAAATGGGTCTAACATCAATTTTTGACCAATCGTATCAAAAGTTGAAATTCCAAAAGTTTGGAATTTCGGTGTTGATCCGCGATGGTACCGCGACGCATAGCCATAGTGGACCAGTGTTATTTCATACCAGATTACTTATCTCGGTCCAATGTTTTTGGGTCTTCGGCCTAAGCCTTTCCATGCATAAAAGACCTATACCTAGCAATATTTCACCTTCATATAATACAAGACATTCTCTAATACTCTCTTAAATAATTAGAAAAATATTTAACTCAAAATTCAAGTGCCAAAACTCATTCCGGATCTTAAGGAATTTACTCAAGCTTCAAGTATCCACTTAAATCTTCTTCAAGGAATTCTCCAAAGTTAAGGTACGTGGGTTTCAACCATTGGGTCTTTTCACCCAAGGTTCCCAAGCTTCCTTTTTATATAAATTTCATGTTTCTAAGTTGATTTACTTATGGGTCTTTCTTAATATGAATTTTACGATAAACTATGTTGGAGTATCATAAACTTGTGACTATTTAAGCATGTTTTGAGTTACGAACCAATGATCCATTATGTATTTTGATGTAGCTTGAAAGAGGATATTACCAAGTGTTGGTGGGTGAATTTACTTCAAGTTTTCTAGCATGATTTCACTCTTGAATTGCATGGTTTTACACTAGCATTACACACCGATCAAGTGTTTGATAAAATGTCCGATTTTGGATTCTTGAGCTATTGATGATCTATTGTATAACTTATGGCTTGAGTGACTTTATGATGATGAAAGGAAGGTATATATGTGTTGATTTCATGGAAAGTATCTATAGTGTAGTTGACCATACCTAGTTGAGGAGGGGTAAATTGTCTCAACCATGTTAATGGGGGGTAGTATACCTATTAACCAATTGAGGGGTTGATACCTCAATCACTTTAGATTCGGGAGAGGGGGGTAGTCATGAACATCAACAAGTTGTGGGGGTTGATTCCTCAATCACTTGGGATGGGGGTGGTCATGTCATAAACCAGTTAAGGGGTTGATACCTCAATCACCATAGATGGTAGGATGTAACAACCACAAGTAAATTGAGGGGTTGATTCCTCAATTACATCCAAGGGGTGGTCTACCTTGGACTATAAGTGCTATGTTTTCTTGGTTTATGATGATGGTAATTTCTTACACACGTACTTTCTTTCTATATAAGCATGTTTTACTTCAAGCATTGATCATGCATGCCATAGTGCCAACATACTATCTCTTGCTTATGATTATGCATTTTGACTATGTTGTCTATCTACTGTTGAATTGCATCCTACATATTTAGTACATTATAATGTACTAACACATACTCTATGTCTACATGATGTTACCATGGAGGAATCGAAGCTCCTCAAGATGATCCTCATCCTCCACATGGTTAGTAGTATCTTCTCAAAGTAAGTTTGGTGAGTCATCAACTCTGGGGATGACATCTCTTGTTCTTATGCTATGTAAGACTCTTATTGTCTAATTGTATGCTTTTGACTCTGAGAGTTAGCCCAAAAAGTTGTCTTGTCCCCTGCTCCTATCTATGTATTAGAGGTATTATAGGAACTTTATGAAATGTAAATGCTATGCTATAGGCTTGTTATGTTCCTAATGGTTTCGAGGATGTCCTTTACCTCTGTATTCCCTCTTTTACTATCTCTTATTGTTTTTTGTTGCTTCTGCGACCAAGGATGTATAATGTTATGCTAAGAGGCTTGTTTTGGGTCCCCTCGAGTTTCTAATTCGCCATGTTACGTCTAGGCCCTAGGCTTGGGTCGTGACTAACTTAGCATCAGAGTACTAGGTTATTAGTGGTCCTCGGTATCCAACACACCATATTTATTAGAGTCTTATTCATGGTTCTATTGTACACCAACTATGATTAAGAGGCTATGAGACATTTAAGGAAATGCTTCCCTTCTTCATGATCTCTGTCATGCTATAGAAGTTAGGTAATGTTTCCTCTCTAACGAATGTTCTTTGCCATTTTTAGATCATAGCCAACACGAGAGAAGGAAGAGTCTTTAATCTCGAAGAACAACTGGCTCATCGAGAGCTTTGGGAAGCACCCACTTTGCTAGCTCAAGATATGGGTAACTAAGTCAATCAAGGGGCCCAAGCTCCTCATGCTCCTGCTCTGGCATCTCAAGTGAGGGACTTCATAAGGATGAACCCATCGGAGTTCAATAGGTCTAAAGTGGATGAGGACCGTCAATAATTTATTGATGAGGTATACAAGGTATTGGCTATCATGAATGTTAGATCAGAAGACAAGGTGGAGTTGGGGGCATACCAACTCAAGGGAGTGGCACAAATATGGTACACTTAATGGAAAGAGGAGAAGGGAAACAACAATGTGATCCTTTAGGAAGAGTTTAAGGCGGAGTTTCTCAACTAGTTCTTTTCTCTTGAGCTTAGAGAGGCCAAAATAATGGAGTTCATGAATTTAAAGCAAGGGTCTATGAGTTTGAGGGAGTATGCCTTCAAGTTCAACCAACTCTCTAAATACGCTCCACACTTGGTTGCCGATGCGAGGTCTAGGATGAACAAGTTTGTGATGGGTGTTTCTAATTTGGTGAATGAGGAGTGTCCCACCTAATGACTTATGCCAAACAATTGGAAGGGTAAAGGTTGTGGAAGAGGTGGAGCAGTGAGGCCAAGAGGGCCTGTTTTGATGGTAAATTCCAAAGTCCTAAGGGTAACCAGTTTCATCAAGGCCAAGGCTCTTCTCATGCTCCTAATAGAATGTCTGTCAGTGACTACCCAAGGGCCCAAGGTGATGCTGGTTTGGTGCCCAATGCTATGTGTCCAAATTGTGAAAGGGGTCATAGTCGCCTATGTTTGAAGGACATCAATGCTAGTTTTGGTTGTGGTAAAGTGGGGCATGAGGTGATGGATTGTCCATGAAATTGTTAAAAGGGTAATGATGTTCATCCATAAGGCAGGGGTGTAAATGTAGTTTGTTTGGAGAAAGAAGGCCAATAAGGTGGTGCCCCAAGGCACAATCGGTTTATTATCTTAATGGGAGGCAAGGGGTTGGTGAGGTTCTCGATGTTGTCACCGATATTTAAAAAGTCTTCGATTTTGATGTGTACGCTTTTATTGGTCCAGGTTCCACTCTTTATTTTATCACCCCTTTTGTTGTCAAAAAGTTTCATGTTGAGCCTGAGTTGTTGTGTGAGTCTTATGAGGTGTCTACTTCCATTGGTGCATCTATTGTTGTTAGAAAGGTCTATAGAAATTGTCCCGTTTGCAATTTGCATAAATATTACCTTGTGATCTTGTTGAGTTGGATATAGTGGATTTTGTTATCATTCTCGGGATGGATTGTCAAATTTTATTTTTCAAATGAACCCGTCCTTGAGTGGGAGAGTCATGATGTGGTAGTCAAGGTTAGGTTTATCTCTTACATTAAAACCCAAAAGTTGATCTCTAAGGGGTTTCTCTATCATCATGTGAGGGTTTGGGATGTGGAGTCTAAAGTCCATCCCATAGAGTCAGTTTCGGTAGTTAATGTGTTCCTAGATGTCTTTCCTAGTGAGCTTCCTGCTGTTCCTATCGAAAGGAAAATAGACTTAAGTGTGGACTTCCTTCCCGATACTCAACCTTTTTTTTCCTCCTTACCGTATGGCCCTGTCGGAGTTGAAGGAGTTGAAAGAGCAATGAAAGGAATTGTTGGAGAAGGGTTTTATTAGGCCTAGCCAATCACCTTGCTGTGCACCAGTATTGTCTTGGAATGTGTATTGATAACCAGCAACTTAATAGGGTCAATATAAATAATAAGTACCCTCTACCAAGGATTAATGATCTTTTTGACCAACTTCAAGAGGCTAGTCACTTCTCTATTATTGATCCTCGATACGGGTATCATCAAGTTAAGGTGAGGGAGTGTGACATTCTGAAGACAGCCTTCCAGACAAGGTATGGGCATTATGAATTTGTGGTTATGTCTTTTAGGTTGACCAATGCACCAGCTATCTTCATGGATCTTATGAATACGGTCTTCAAACCCTACCTTGATTTGTTTGTCATGGTTTTATTGATGATATCTTGATCTACTCTCATAGTGAAGAGCAGCATGTGGGTCATTTGAGGGTGGTGCTACAACAATTGAGGGAAGAGAAATTGTATGCTAAGTATGAGAAGTGTGAATAATGGTTGAAAGAGGTTGCCTTTCTAAGTCATGTGGTATCGGGGGATGGTATTAAGGTGGGTCCTAAGAAAATGGAAGTGATAAGAAATTGGCACAGATCTTTCACTTCATCGGTTATTACAAGCTTCTTGGGCTTAGTGGGTATTACCAGAGGTTTGTGAAAGGGTTCATTTCTATTGCTTCTCCTATGACTAAGTTGACCAAAAAGAAGGCTAAATTTGTGTGGACAGATGAGTGTGAAAATAGTTTCAAAACCTTAAACGCTAAGCTTGTCGCCGCTCCTATTTTGTCTCTACCAAAATGGTTGGAAGGGTTTCTTGTGTACTGTGATGCCTCCTGTATTGGTTTGGGCTGTGTTTTGATGCAAAATAGTAAGGCGATATACTATGCTGCTAGACAACTCAAGGTGCATGGAAAGAATTATCCTACTCATGATCTTGAATTGGCCATCATTGTGTTTTCTTTGAAAATATAGCGTCATTAATTGTATGGGGTGCAAGTTGATATGTTTATCGATCATAAGAGTCTCTAATATGTATTCACTCAAAAAGATCTCAATTTGACGCAACTAAGGTGGTTAGAGCTTCTTAAGGACCACAATGTGAGTGTACATTATCACTCTAGTAAGGCTAATGTTGTGGCCACTTCTTTGAGTAGGGTATCCATGGATGTCCTAGCTCATGTTGATCATGGGGGCAAAGAGGTGGCTAAAGAGGTTCATCGGTTGTCTAGATTGGGGATTAGGTTGACATAGGTTGGTAATGGTGGTATTATAGTCCTTGATTGTTCAAAATCTAACTTGGTTGATGAGGTAAAAGTAAAGCAAGATCTTGACCCCTCCTTGTTAGAATTGAAGGCCTTAGTGATAGAGGGCAAGGTGAAGGTTTTATTCCAAGGGGCAGATAGTGCCCTTAGGTACTAAGGTAGGTTGTGTGCACCTAGTGTTGATGGACTGAGAGAGAAGATTCTTGATGAGGCTCATAATTCTTCTTATTCTATCCACCCCGATTGTACCAATATGTATAGAGATTAGAGGGATGTGTTTTTGTTGGGGAGAGATAAAGAAAGACATTGTCAAATTTGTATCCGGTTGTCATCGTCGCCAATAAGTCAAAGCTGAACACCAAAGGCTTGGTGGCCTTACCCAAGTTATAGAGATTCCTACTTGAAAGTAGGATAAAATTAACTTGGATTTTGTGGTTGGGTTACCTTAGACTAGAAAGGGTTTTGATTCTATTTGGGTTGTGGTTGATAGAATGACAAAGTCCTCTCATTTCCTACCGGTTAAGACTACTTATGGTGCAGAAGATTATGCCAAGTTGTAAATTCATGAGTTGGTTAGATTGCATGGGGTGTCCTTGTTCATCATATCGGATCGTTGTGCTCAATTTACTTCTCACTTTTGGAGGTCCTTCCAAAGAGGTCTTAGTACCAAGGTAAAGCTCAGTACGACCTTTCACCCTCAAACTGATGGCCAAGCCGAAAGAACTACCAAAAATCTTAATCATATGCTTAGAGCTTATGTATTGGAGTTTAAGGGTATTTGGGATGATTATCTCCATTGATTGATTTTTCTTACAACAATAGCTATCGCTCTAGCAGTGGTATGGCTCCTATTGAGACTCTCTATGGTAGATGTCATAGATCGCTGGTTCAATGGATTGAGGTATGGAAATTGGCTTTGTTGGGTTCGGATTTGGTTGTGGAGTCTATGGAGAAGGTAATGTTGATTAGGGAAAGGCTGAAAACAACCCAAAGTCATCAGAAGTCCTATGCCGAGGTGAAGATAAGAGAGATTGAATTTAATGTTTGTGATTAGGTCCATTTAAAGGTATCACCCATGAAGGGTTGATTCATTTTTGTAAGATGGTTAAATTGAGTCAAAGATTTGTTGGTCCTTATAGAGTGTTGAGGAGGATTTTTAAGGTGGCTTACGAGTTGGAGTTGCGTAGTGAAATGGATTTGGTTCATCCGGTGTTTCATGTGTCTATGTTGAGGAATGTTAGGGTGACCCAAATGTTATTGTCCCATTAGATGTTATGGGTGTTGTTGAAGACAACTTGACTTATGAAGAGGTTCCAGTAGAGATCTGCGATAGACAAGTGAAGAGGTTGAGGAACAAGGATGTGGCTTCCGTTAAGGTCCTTTTGTGGAAACAACAAGTCGAAAATGCTACATGGGAGGCTGAGGCAGACATGCAAAAGCGATATCCTTATATTTTTCATTATATTCAAGCCTAAGGTACTAATTCTAAGTCTCCTATGTGATTTCAAGTCTTATGATTCAGCCCCTATGTCACTCGCATGCATTCATATTTATGTTAACAAGTTCATGGTGATTTTGACACTTACGTTGAGATTCTTGAAGATGATGTTTAAATGTATTGTTGTATTCTTGTGTTGGCTAAAACTATCTTGCTTATTTCTCTTGTATATGTTTCTTTGACATTCAGGTATGAATGTTCCCAAGGGGAAGATATTGAAACGACCCCAAAAGTGCCTGAAAATGTACCTCCGAAATGCGCATAATCATAATTTCTATATATCTCAAAATCCATACGTGATATCAAAAATTCGACTTCATATTCTTGATCAGGGAAACAATTAAGTGAGAAATGGGTCTAAACCCAATTTTAGAGCAATCGTAGCAAAAGTTGAAATTCCAAAAATTTGGAATTCCAGTGTTGATCCGCGATGGAACCACGACGCGCATCCGTCGCGGACCAGTGTTACTTCATGCCAATTTTTTAATCTGGGTTCAAGGCTTTGGAGTCTTGGGCCTAACCCTTTCCATGCATAAAAAACCTATACTCTGCTATATTTCACCATCATATCATGAAAGACATTCCCCAATACTTTTTTAAACACTCAGACAAATATTTCACTCAGAATTCAAGTGCCAAAACTCATTCCGGATCATAAGGAATTCACTCAAGATTCAAGTATCCATTCAAATCTTCTTCATGGAATTCTCCAAAGGTAAGATATGTTGGTTTCAACCATTGATTCCTTTCACCTATGATGCCCAAGCTTCCTTTTTAGATAAATTTAATGTTTCTAAGTTGATTTATTTATGGGTCTTACTTACTATGAATTTTACTGTGAACTATGTTGAGTTTCATGAACTTGTGATTATTTAAGCATGCTTTGAGCTATGAATCTATTATCCATTATGTGTTTTCAAGAGGGGTTTTGATGTATCTTGCAAGAGGGTATTACCAAGTGTTGGTGGGTTGATATACTTTAAGTTTTCTTGCATCATTTCTCTCTTCAATTGCATGATTTTACACTAGCATTACACACCCGCCAATCGTTTGATAAAATGTTGTGTTTTCTATTCTTGAGCTATTGATGATCTATTGTATGACCTATAGCTTGTAATGACTTTATGATGATGAAAGGAAGCTATATATGTGTTGATTTCATAGAAAGTATCTATATTTTTATGAGTTGACGATACCTAGTGGAGGAGGGGTAAATTGCCTCAACCATCTTGATGGGGGTGGTATGCCCTTTAAGTTGTTGATGGGTTGATACCTGAGTCACTTTTGATGGGGAAATGGTCATGCCCATCAACATTTAGGGCATTGATTTTGGGACCGGGGTATTCATGCCGTCAACCTATTGACAGTTTGATACCTCAATAGCCATGGATGGTAGGGAGTAGCAACCATCAACCAATTGATGGTTTAATTCCTCAACCACTTCCAATGGTGTTCTACCTTGACTCCAAGTATTAAGTTTTATTGGTTTATGATGATTCTCATTTCTTACACATGTACCATGATTCTATATTTCCTTCAGGCATTGATCATGCATATCATGTTGATGATATACTATATCTTGATTACGATTATGCATTTTTGATATGTTGCCTATCTAATTGTTGCATTACATCCTACATACTTAGAACATTCAAACATACTAACACAAACTCTACGCCTACATAATGTTACCATATAGGAACCAGAGCTCCTCACAATCATCCTCATCCTCCCCGTGGCTAGTACTATCATCTCAAAGCAAGTTTGGTGAGTCCTCAACTCCGTGGACAATATTTATTGTTCGTATACTATGTAAAGACTTATTATCTAATTATATGCTTTTGACTATGAGGTTGAGCCCAAAGCGTTGTCTTGGACCTTGCTCCATCTATGTACTAGAGGTATTGTTAGAGTACCACGACCCAAGCCTCGGGCATAGACGTGACACGGCGAATGGGGAACCCGAAGGAACCCCAATCAAGCCTCTTAACTTATTATTACACATCATTGTTTTGTGAAAACATGCAAAAGACATAAACTAAAAATAAGGGGCAAAGGGGATAAAGGATAGCTTACAAAACATCATCATCAAGAGACAAAGTGTCAAAGCTAATATCATGGATACATAACTTGTCCAACAAATACTTCTAAATATATATATAAGAGCGGGGGCCAAGACAAGGTAACTGGGTTCACCCTAATAGTCGAAATAGAACATAAAGTAGAGTGTTTTAATACAAAGCAAGGGAAAACATAGATTAGGGTCCCCAAAATGGAGGATTCACTAACTAGCTTGAGTAGCACTGAACTAGCCACGTGAAGGAGGAGGATGATCAACTTGGGCTCTAGTTCCTTCATGATGACATCATGTAGGCATAGAGTATGCGTTTATATGTTTGAATGTACTAAGTATGTAGGATGCAATGCAACAAGAAATAGGCATCATAAGCAAAATGCATAACAATAGGCAATAGGCATAATAAAGCAATATGACATGTATGATCAATGCTAGTGTAAAAACATGCTCAAATAACCTATTCTCATATAGGATATTGTATGTCTAGAATAGACCAAATTAGATTTCCAAAGTACAAACCCTTGGTAGGTTAGTGATGATGCCGCCCCATCACTTAGGTGGTGAAGTACTAACCCTTCACTCGGTTGATGAGTACAAACCCCCAACTCAGTTGGTGATAATGCCACCCCATCACCTAGGTGGTGAAGTAGTAACCCTTCACTCGGTTGATGAGTACAAACCCCTAACTCAATTATTGATGATGCCGCCCCATCACTAGGTGGAGAAGTACTAACCTTTCCATCGGTTAATGGGTAAAATCCCCCATCTCGGCTATCTTGGTTCTTAGACCCCCTGGGTTGGGCATAGTCTAATGCAACACCTTATATAGAATTCTTCATGTACATAAGCTCATTTTATCATCATAACATCATTCATATCATATCTCATGCTTTAGAACTTCAATTCCACAACAAACCCTAGCTGGACTTTTTATTAAACACTTGGGGGGTGTATTGGGGGTAAAAGACCATCCAATTTAGAGATGAAATCATTCAAGAAAATATGTTGAAAAACCATCAATCAACACCTTGCAATACCCCCAAGACCATCACATCAAACCCCTGATCAAATCCAACATTAGATCCAAGATTTAGAGCTCAAAACATGCAAAAACAACCATAGTTTCATGAACTCAAATCACTGTACGGTAAATTCCTTAATATATAAGACCCATATGCAAAATCAACTTTAAATCATGTGTCACGAACCAAGCCTAGGGCTTAGACATGACACGACAAATGAGGAACCCGTAGGAACCCCAAACAAGCCTCTTAACTTGTCATTATACATACTTGGTCGCGGTAGCATATAAAAGACATATAGAATAGGAATAGGGGCTATGGGGCTAAGGGAAAGCTTGCATAAACGTCATAATCAAGATACAAGAGTCAAAGCTCATAATATGGATACATACATTGTCCAACAAATACCTCTAAATACATAGATAGAGCCAGGGCCAAGATAGTGTAACTGGGCTCACCTCATAGTCAAAATAGAACATAAGAAAGTGTCTCGGTGCATAGATAATAGCAACATAGACTAAGTTCCCCCAAAGTGGAGGACTCACTAACTAGTTTAGAGTAGAACCGATCTATCCATGTGGAAGAGGCGGAAGATCAACTTGAGCACCGGTTCCCAGATGGTGATATCATGTAGGCAAGAGTATGCGTTAGCACATTTGAATATACAAATTATGTGGGATGCAATGCAAAAATAGATAGACATCATACTCAAAATGCATACATTAGACAATACACATAGTATAACAATATGACATGTATGATCGATGCATAAGTAAAACATACTTAAGGATCTCATCCTCATGTTAGATATCATATGTGTAGAAGAGATCAAGCTAGAATCCCAACTTTGGTTAGGAGATGCCACTCAAACTTGGACACCCTGGTGGCAAGATACAAGCTTCTCACATCATTAATGCCATTCATACCTGGAAACCCTGGTGGTAAGGTACATACCTCTGACATGTTTGATGCCATTCACACCTGGACACCCTGGTGTAAAGGTACATTCCCCTCACATGGTAGATGCCATTCACACCTAGACACCCTGGTGGCAAGGTACATAACCCTCACATGGTTATCTGGGCTCCTATACCCCCCAGATAGGGCATGGTCTAATGCAACACATAAAAATATATATCATGTACATAACCTCATTTCCTCATCATATAGTCAATCATATCTTATATCTTGTTTTAGACTTTCAGTTCTACAAGAAACCTTAGCCGACATTTTATCAAACACTTGGGGTATGGGTAATAGGGGTAAAACACCATGCAATTTACGTATGAAATCATGTAGGAGAATCTGTAGTGAAACCATCAATCAACATCTTTCAACACACCAAGACATTCACGTCAAAAAACCTCATCAAATCCAACATTAGATCCAAGATTTAGAGCTCAAAACATGCTAAAACAACCATACTTTTATGAACTAAAATCATTGTGCAGAAGATTTCCCAATATACAAGACCCACATGTAAAATTAACTTTAAATCATGCAACATTAGTAAAAAGGAGACTTAGGCACCATGGGTGAAAAGACCCAATGGTTCAACAACACATACCTTGTTTTTAGAGAAGTTCTTAGTGAAGATTGAAAATGGAGGCTTGAAGCTTGAAGATAATCCTTAGCTTGGGATGAGGGTTTTGAGGCTTCAATTTTGGAATGAAAATATGGCTAAGTGTTTTGGTGAGTATTGGGAAATGTTTAGGATGATACAAGGGTGAAATCTAAGTATAGATAAAAACACGTTTGGGAAAACATAGGCCCAAGACATCATAATTGCTAATCTTTCGCTCTTAAATCAGGGTTAGACCCTTTTAACCTAATTTTGACCCCCTGAAAGTCATATTTTTGAAATAACAAACAAATTTTATGATATATGGAAATTAAAATATCGGGCATTCTGAGGCACTTTTTGGTGTCGTTTCAATATCTCCCACTCAGGAACATTCTTCCTCGAATGTAAAAGAGATGTACAAGATGAGAGTGATCATGAACAAATAAGCCCCAACAAGAATGTGACATAACATGTAAAACACCATTTTCAAATTCTCAACATAAGTGTAAAATTATTATAAGTTTATAAACTTGAACATAAATGCATATGAATAACCTAGGGATGAAATGTAAGACTTGAAATCAAATATGGTACTTAGGATTAGTACCTTAGGCTTGAATGGAGTGGAAACAATAAGGATACCACTTTTGCATGTCCGCTTTGGCCTCCCATGTTGCACTTTCAACTGCTCGTTCCTCCAAAGGACCTTAACGGATGCCACCTCTTTATTCCTCAATCTCTTCACTTGCCTATCTAAATTCTGAACCGAAACCTCCTCATAAGTCAAGTTATCCTCAACAAAAACCAATAACATCAAGAGGCACAATGTCATTAGGATCACCAACATACTATCTCAACATAGAAACATGGAATACCGGATGAACCAAATTCATATCACTACGCAACTTCAACTCATAATCTACCTTGCCAACCCTCTTTATTACCTCATAAGGAGCAACATACCTGGGACTCAACTTCCCCTTCTTACCAAAATGGACTACACCTTTCATTGGAGAAACTTTCAAATAGACCCAATAAGCCACTTGGAATTCTAGGTCTCTTCTTCGTACATCGGCATAGAATTTTTGTCGACTTAGGGTTTTCCTCGACCTTTCCCTAATCATCCTAACATTCTTAAGAGCATCCATAACCAGATCCATCCCCAATAAATCCACCTCTCCAATCTCAAACCAACCAACCGGTGATCTACAACATCTCCCATAAGGAGCCTCAAAAGGAGCCATATCGATGCTAGAGTGATAGTTGTTGTTATAGGAAAACTCAATCAATGGAAGATGGTCATCCCAACTACCTTTAAGCTCCAAGTCACAAGCCCTAAGCATATCCTCAAGCATTTGAATTGTCCTTTCGGCTTGGCCATCCATTTGAGGGTGGAAGGCCATAACAAGGTGAACTTTGGTACCAAGACCCCTTTGAAAAGACCTCCAAAATTGTGAAGTAAATTGTGCACCCCGATCGAATATAATCGATAAAGGAACCCCATGTAACCTCACTAACTCATGGATGTATAACCTTGCTTACTCTTCAACCCCTTATGTAATCTTGACCGATAGAAAGTGAGTCGATTTCGTCATCATATCATCCACCACCCAGATGCAATAAAAACATTTTCGAGTCTTCGGCAGCCTAACAAAAAATGCATATTAATCACCTCCCATTTCCAAGTAGGAATCTCGATGTCTTTAGTTAGGCCACCCGGCCTTTGATGTTCAGATTTCACTTGTTGATAACTATGGCAACCGAAAACAAACTTGCCAATGTCCCTCTTCGTGTCTCCCCACCAATACACTTCCCTGAAATCTCTATACATTTTGGTGGAACCGGGGTAGATAAAGTAAGAAGAACTATGGGCCTCATCAAGGATTCTCTTCCTCAAACCATCAACACATGGGACACACAACCTACCTTGGTATCTAAGGGCCCCATCTTCCCCTTGGGAGAAAACCTATATTTTGACTTCTTTCACCAAGGCCTTCAATTCAAGCAAGGAAGAGTCTACATCTTTTTTTGTTATCACCTCTTCAACCAAGGAAGATTTAGAACCATCAACAACAACTAAACCATTACCCATACCTTCCAACCTAACCCCTAATCTAGCTAATCCATGCACCTTCTAGCCATCTCCCTATCACCAACATCCACATGAGCCAGGCTACCCATAACACCCGACTCAAAGTGTCTGCCACAACATTTGCCTTATTCGGCTGATAGTGCACACTCATGTCATAGTCCTTAAGAAGTTCTAGCCACCTTCTTTGTCTCATGTTGAGATCTTTTTGAATGAAGACATATTGGTGGGACTTATGACCAGTGAAAGAATCAACATGCATCCCATACAAATATTGACGCCAAATATTTAATGAAAACACAATGGCGGCTAACATAAGATCATGGGTAGGGTAGTTCTTTTCATACACTTTGAGTTGCCTAGAAGCATAGGCTATGACCTTACCATTTTGCCTTACCACACAACCCAAACCAACTCTAGATGCATCAAAATACATAACTAAACCCTCAAGCCCATCCGATAGTGACAATATAGGAGTGGACACAAGTCTATCTTTGAATATTTGGAAGCTCTTCTCACATTTTTCGGTCAACAGAAACTTAACCTTCTTTTGAGTCTATTTTGTAATAGGGGAAGCAATAGAGGAGAACCTATTCACATACCTTTTATAGTAGCCCCCAAGGCCCAAGAAACTCCTCATATCCGATGGGATCAATGGCTTAGGTCAATTCCTAATCACATCGTCTACTTAGGATCCACCTTAATACCATCCCCCGACACCACATGACCCAAGAATGTAACCTCTTTCAACCTACATTCACATTTTTCATATTTAGCATACAATTTCTCCTCTCTTAATCATTGTAACACCACCATAAAATGGCCCATATGCTACTCCCTACTATATGAATAGATGAAAGTTTCATCAATGAAGACCATAACAAAGGAATCAAGGTAGTCCTTGAAGACCCTATTCATTAGGTCCATGAAGATAGCCTATGCATTAGTCAATCCAAAGGAAATCACCACAAACTCCTAATATTCATATATAGTTCGGAAGGCCGTCTTTGGAATATCACACTCCCTCACCCTCACTTGATTGTATCTGGACCGAAGATTAACCAGTTAGCCCCTTGCAATTGGTCAAACAAGTCATCAATTGTTGGAAGACGATGTTTATTATTCATAGTGACCCTATTGAGTTGCTAGTAGTCAAAGCACAGTTTAAGTGACCCATCTTTATCCTTTACAAACAATACCGGTGCACCCCAAGGTGATTTCCTAGGTCTAACAATCCCTTTTCCATCAATTCTTTCAACTTCTCCTTTAACTCCTTCAACTATGCCGTGGCCATACGATAAGGGGAAATGGAGATAGGTTGAGTATTGGGAAGGAGATCTATGCAAAAATATGTCACCCTTTTGGGAGGGACACCGGGAAGGTCATTTGGGAAGACATCAAGAAACTCATTTACAAACAGAACCGACTCAATTGAAGGGAGCTTGGACTCCCCATCTTTATCCATCACAAGATGATACAAACACCCCTTGGAAATCAACCTATGGGCTTTAATACATGAGATGAACCTACCCTTAGGAAAACATCATGACTTTCCCACTCAAGGACGGGTTCATTGGGGAATTGAAACTTGACCCAATAAGTCCTACACGTACAATCAATAGTAGCACAGTATGCATACAACCAATCCATCCTAATAATAATATAAAAATTAACCATATCTAATTCAACAAGATCACAAGGTAAGATTTTATGCAAGATACAAGCCAGAAAATTTATATACACCCTCCTAGCAACTATAGATGTACAAATAGGAATAGGCACCTCATATGACTCATGCAACAACTCAAACTCAACATGGAACTTTTTAGCAACAAAGAGGGGTAATAAAGCAAAAGGGTGGCACGCGGATCAATCAAAGCACATACATCAAGATCAAATATTTTCAACATACCAGTAACAACATCGAGGACTTCTCCCATGTAGAGCACAAAACCAATTGTGCCTTGGGGCACTACCTTCAGAACCACCTCTACCCAAGGGAGCAACATTTCCACCCCAAACTTTGCCATGGTTTCTTGGACAATCTATCCTCTTTTGACGAAGCTTACCACAGTCAAAGCATGCATTGGAACCTCTTAAACATGGGCCCCTATAATTTCTTCCATATCTAGACCACACATCATTAGGGGCAATTCCACCCACACATTGAGGCCTAGGGAAGTCATTGGCAAACCCCCTATTAGTAGTATGAGGAGGCCCTTGGCCTTGAAGAAATCTAGAACCCTTTTGAAAACTACTCTCAAAATGAGCCCTCTTGGCCTCATGACCCGTCCGCTTTCTCAACTTTTCTTCCTCCATTTGCTTGGCATAAGTCATCAACCGAGACAAGTCCATGACACCAAAATTGGCGAGGTGGATCGGCATTCTTCACTTACCAAGTCAGAGACCTCCATCAAAAATTTATTCATCCTTGGTCTAGGATCGACCACCAAGTGAGGAGCATACTTTGAAAGTTCAATAAATTTGAGGGCATACTTCCTCACACTCATAGCACCTTGTTTCAAGTTCATAAACTCTACAAACTTTGCTTCCCTAAGCTCAAGAGGGAAAAACCAATTAAGGAAGGCCAATTTGAATTCCTTTCAAAGAACCACTTAACCATTACCCTTCTCCCCTTTCTATTGATCATACCAAATTTGGCCTACCACTTTGAATTGGTGTGCCGCCAACTCTGCCTTTTCATTCGGCCCAACACCCATGATATTCAAGATTTTACAGACCTCATCAATGAACTCTTGTGGATCTTCGTCGACCTTTGTCCTATGGAAAACTAGAGGATTCATCCTCATGAAGTTTCTTACCCTAGCTCCCGTAGTAGCAGCATGACAGGCTTGGGCCCCTTGTTGGACTTGATTGGCCGCCACTTGGGCAAGCATAGTAAGAGCATCCCGGAGCTCACCATTGGTAGGTTTCTCCTACGGAGTTTAGGCCCATCTTCCTCTAGTATTTAGCATAATCTAGCATTGAAAAGGACAATCGTTACGGGGAATACTTACCACAACTCTATAGCAGGACTTAGAACATGAAGAAGGGAAATATTTCCTAAAATGTGTCATGTCCTCTTACTCATAGTCATGGTGCACTTCATAACCATGAATAGACACTAACCGATGCAGTGTGTTGGAATCCGAGGATCTAACATCCTAGTGCTCTGATACCAAGTTTTTCACGACCCAAGACTAGGGCCTAGATATAACACGATCAATGGAGAACTCGAAGGAACTCCAAACAAGCCTCTTAACTTATCATTACAGATCCTTGATCGTGGAAGCATATAAAAGAAATATAGAGTTGGAATAGGGGCAACGAGGCTAAGGGAAAGCTTGCATAAACATCATAATCAAGAGACAAGAGTCAAAGCTCATAATATAGATACATAAGTTGTCCAACAAATAACTCTAAATACATAGATCGATTGGGGGCCAAGATAAAGTATCCGAGCTCTCCCTCATAGTCAAAATAGAACATAAGACTGTGTCTCAATACATAGATAATAGCAACATAGACTAAGGTCCCCGAAATGGAGGACTCACCAACTAGCTTTGAGTAGAACTGATCTAGCCACGTGGAGGAAGAGGATGATCAACTTGAGCACCGGTTCCTTATGGTGTATCATGTAGGCAAGACTATGCATTAATACGTTTGAATTTACTAAGTATGTGGGATGCAATACAATAATAGATAGACATGATACTAAAAATGTATACATAAGACAATAGGCTTAGTAAGACAATATGCATAGTATCACAATATGAAATTTATGATTAATGCGTACGTAAAACATTCTTAAGTAGCTCATCCTCATGTCGGATATCATATGTGTAGAAGAGACCAAGCTAGAATCCCAACTTTGGTTGGGAGATGCCATTCATACCTAACACCCTGGTGGCAAGATACATACCCCTCACATAGTTGATACTATTCATATCTGGACACCCCTGGTGGCAAGCTACATACCTCTCACATGGTTGATGTTATTCACACCCGAAAACCCTGGTGGCAATGTACATACCCCTCACTTAGTTGATGTCATTCACACCTGGACACCCTGGTGGCAAGGTACATACTAGTCACATGGTTATCGAGGCTCCCATACCCCCAGACCGGGCATGGTCTAATGTAACAAATTATATAAAACACATATATCATGCACATAAGCTCAGTTCATCATCATATAATCAATCATATCATATCTTATGCTTTGGAATTTCATTTCCACAAGAAACCTAAGCCGAACATTTTATCAAATACTAGGGGTTGTGTAATGGGAGTGAAAGACAATGTAATTTGGAGGAGAAATTATGCATGAAAATCTATAGTAAAACCATCAATCAAAACCTTGCAACACCCCCCAAGACATTCACATCAAAATCCCTCATCAAATCCAGCATTAGATCCCAGATTTAGAGATCAAAACATGCTAAAACAACCATACTTTCATGAACTAAAACCACTATGCGGTAAATTTCTCAATATACAAGACCCACATGTGAAATTAACTTTAAATCATGCAATATTAGTAAAAAAGAGGCTTAGGCATCATGTGTGAAAGGACCCAATGGTTCAACACCATATACCTTAGCATTGGAGAAGTTCTTGGTGAAGATTGAAAATGGAGGCTTGAAGCTTGAAGATAATCTTAGCTTGGGATTAGGGTATTGAGGCTTGAATTTTGCAGTGAAAATATGGCTAAGTGTTTTGGTGAGTATTATGAAATATTTGGGATGATATGAGAATGAAATAAGGCTAAGTATAGGCAAAAACATGTTTGGGAACACTTAGGCCCAAGACTTAAAAGTCTTGGACCAAGACAACAAAATTGGAAAAAATTAACACTGCTCCGCGATAGAGGTGCATCGCGGAGCTATTGCGAATCGTCTCTAGAAACTAATATTTTTGAAAATCATGATTGCTAATCTTTCGCTCTTAAATCTGGGTTAGACCCCTTTTCACCTACTTTTGACCCCTTGATCATAGATATTGAGTCGGATTTTTAAAATAACGAACAGATATTAAGATACATGGAAATTTAAATTTCGAGGCACGTTTTTGGGCACTTTTTAGGGATGTTTCATTATGCAAATTGAGTAAAAAGGAGAATAGGGCACCATGGTTGGAAGAACCCAATGGCTAAAACCTACATACCTTATCTTTGGAGAAGCTCTTGGTAAAGACTGAAAATGGAGTCTTGAATCTTAAAAGGAAATCCTTAGTTCCGGATGAGGGTTTTGAGACTTGAATTTTTGAGTGAAATATAGCTAAGTGTTTTGGGGAGTATTAGGAAATGTTTAGGATAATATAAGGGTGAAATTTGGCTAAGTATAGATTAAAAAGCATGTTTGGGAACACTTGGGTCCAACACTTAGAATGTGTTTGATGAACTAAAAAAAAGAGGCACCATTTTAACACAGCCACGACGTGGATTCCTCTCTGGAAATTACGTTCTTGGAATTTCGTAATTGCTAAATCTTTGCTCTTAAATTGGGGTTAGATCCTTATCCCCCTAATTTGGACCACCTGAACAAGAATATGAAGTTGAATTTTCGAAATAACAAAAGGATTTTGAGATATATGAAAATTGAAATTTCGGGCATTCCAAAGCACGTTTTTGGGCACTTTTTGGGGTTGTTACAATATCTCCCCGTTGGGAAAATTTTTCCCTTAATGTACAAGATATGTACAAAAAACGAGTGATCATCAACAATCACCTCCAACATAAATGCAACATAACATGCAAAACACCATTTTCAAATTCTCAACATATGTGTAGAATCATCATAAGTTTACCAACTTAAACAAGAACGCATATGAATGACATAGGGGCTGAAATATGAGACTTGAAATCACATAGGTGACTTAGGAGTAGTACCTTAGGCTTGAGTGAGGAGGAAAAGCAAAGGATACCTCTTTTGCATGTCCGCTTCGGCCTCCCATGTAGCATTTTGACTTGTTGGTTCCTCCAAAGGATCTTAACAGATGCCATCTCTTTGTTCCTCAATCTCTTACTTTCCTATCCAAGATCTGAACTGGAACCTCCTCATAAGTCAAGTTATCCTCAAAAATGCCCATGACATCAAGAGGCACAATTGCATTAGGATCACCAACACATTTTCTCAACATAGAGACATGGATCACCGGGTGAACCAAATTCATTTCACTAGGCAACTTCAACTCATAAGCTACCTTGTGAACCCTCTCTATCAACTCATAAGGACCAACATTCCATGGACTCAACTTCCCCTTTTTACCAAAATAGACCACACCATTCATTGGAGAAACCTTCAAATAGACCCAATCATCCACTTGTAGTTCTAGGTCTTTGCTTCTTACATCGGCATAGGATTTTTGATGACTTCGGGCTGTTTTCAACCTTTCCCTAATTATACTAACCTTCTCAAGAGCCTACATTACAAGATCCGGCCCCAATAGAGCGACCCCTCAAACGTTAAACCAACGCATCGGTGATCTACAACGTCTCCCATAAAGAGCCTCAAATGGAGCCATATTGATGCTAGAGTCTTCATATTCGCCTGGAGTTCGCTCCCTGAAATATAGCCATCCCTGCCCCCAACTATTGTTGTAGGAAAACTCAATGAAGGTGATAATCCAAACTACCTTTAGCTCCAACACACAAGACCTAAGCACAACCTCAAGTGTTTGAATGGTTCTTTCGTCTTGGACATCCATTTGAAGGTGAAAGGTCGAACTAAGGTGAACTTTGGTACCAAGACCCCTTTGAAAAGACCTCCAGAAGTGCGAAGTCAATTGTGCACCATGATCCAATATGATGGATAAAGAAAACCCATATAACCTTACTAACTTATGGATATACAACCTTGCATACTCTTCAGCCCCATATGTTGTCTTAACCGGTAGAAAGTGAGCCGATTTCATCTTCCTATCAACCACATCCCAAATAGAATCAAAACCTTTTCAAATCTTGGGAAACATAACCACAAAAACCATATTAACCACCTCCCACCTCAAAGTGGGAATCTTTATATCTTGGGTTAGGCCACCTGGGCTTTGGTGTTTGGCTTTGACTTGCTGACAACTATAGCAATTGGAAACAAATTTTTCATCGTCTCTCTTCATGCCTACCCACCAATACACATCTCTCAAGTCTCCATACATTTTGGTGAACCAGGGTAGATAGAGTAAGAAGAATTATGAGCCTAATCAATAACTTTATCCCTCAAACTATCAACACAAGGTACACACAACCTACCTTGGTATCTAAGGGTCCCATCTCCCCCTTGGGAGAAAACCTCTATTTTTCCCTCTTCCACCAAGGCCTTCAATTCATGCAAGGAGGAGTTTAGATCTTGTTTTGCTATCACTTCATCAACCAAAGAAGATTTAGAACCATGAACAACAACAATACCATCACCCACATCTTCCAACCTAACCCCCAATCTAGCCAATCTATGCACCTCCCTAGCCATCTCCTTATCACCACCATCTACATGAGCTACGCTACCCATAGACACCCGACTCAAAGCATCCTCTACAACATTTTTCTTTCCCTGATGGCAATGCACACTCATGTCGTAGTCCTTAAGAAGTTCTAGCCACCTTTTTGACTCAAGTTGGGATCTTTTTGAGTAAAGACATATTGGAGGCTCTTATGATCGATAAAGACATGCACATGCACCCCATAAAAATGATGATGCTAAATCTTTAATGCAAACACAACGATGGCTAACTCTATTGGTACAATAATTCTTTTAATGCACTTTGAGTTGTCTGGAAGCATAGGTTATAACCTTACCATTTTGCATTAGCACATAACCAAAACCAACTCTAGATGCATCACAATACACAACAAAACCCTCAAGCCCATCCGGTGGTGACAATATAGGAGCGGACACAAGTCTATCTTTCAATGTTTGGAAGCTTCTCTCACATTCATCGGTCCACACAAACTTAACCTTCTTTTGAGTCAATTTGGTCATAGGGGAAGCAATGGAGGAGAACACATTCACAAATCTTCTATAGTAACCCGCAAGGCCCAAAAAACACCTAATATCTGACGGGATCAATGGTCTAGTCCAATTTCTAATCACATTAGTTTTCTTAGGATCCACTTTTATACCATCCCCCGACATCACGTGACCCAAGAATGCAACTACCTTCAATCAAAACTCACAATTGTCATATTTGGCATATAATTTCTCCTCCTTCAACCTTTTGAACACAACTATCAAATGACCCATATGTTCCTCCCTACTATGTGAATGGATCAATAAATCATCAATGAAGACCACAACAAAAGAATCAAGGTAAGGTTTGAAGTCCCTATTCATTAGATACATGAAGATGGCTTTTGTATTAGTCAACCTAAACGAAATCACAACAACCTCATAATGCCCATATCTAGTCCAAAAAGTCGTCTTGGGAATATCACACACCCTCACCCTTACTTGATGATACCCGTACCGAAGATCAATCTTAGAGAAAAAGCTATACCCTTGCAATTGGTCAAAGAAGTCATTAATTCTTTGAGGAGGATATCTATTCTTTTTCGTGACCCTATTGAGTTGTGGTAGTCAATGCACATTCTAAATGACCCATCCTTCTTCTTCACAAACAACACCGGAGCACCCCAATGTAATTGACTATGTCTAATAAATTCCATTTCCAACAAATCTTTCAATAGCTCCTTTAACTCCTTCAACTCCATAGGGGCCATACGATAAGGGGTAATGAAGATTGGTTGAGTATCGAGAAGGATATCAATGCCAAAATCTACCTCTCTTTTGGGAGGAATACTAGGCAAGTCATTTGAGAAGACATCAAGAAACTTGTTTACAACGGGGACCTACTCGATGAAAGGTTTTCTTGATTCCACTTCTTTAACCCTCACAAGATGATAGAAATATCCCCTAGAAATTGACTTATGAGTTTAATGCATGAAATAAATATACCCTTGACAACAACATCTTGACTTTCCCACTCACTAAGTCGAAGATCCCCATCACAAATTTATTCAACCTTGATCTAGGATCAACCACCAAGTGAGGAACATACTTTGAAACTGTATTAAATTTGAGGGTATACTCCCTCATACTCATAGCACCTTATTTCTAGATCATAAACTCTACTAGCTTTGCTTCCCTAAGCTTAAGAGGGAAAAATCGATTAAGGAAGGCCATTTTGAATTCTTCCCAAAGCACCACATAACCATTTCCCTTCTCCCCCTTCCATTGCTCATACAAAATTTGGACTATCCTTTTGAGTTGGTACGCTACCAACTCCACCTTTTTATGTGGACCAACACCCATGATATTCAAGATTTTGTAGACCTCATCGATGAACTCTTGTGGATCTTCATCCACCTTTGACCCTTGGAAAATCAAAGGATTCATCCTCATGAAGTCTCTTACCCTAGCTCCCGAGGTAGTAGCATGAGGGGATTGGGCCCCTTGATTGACTTGGTTGGCCACCACTTGGCAAGCATAGTAAAGGTATCCCAGAGCTCACCATTGGTGGGTTGCTCCTCAGGAGTTTAGGCCCGTCTTCCTCTAGTGTTTTGCATGATGTTGCATAGCAAAAAACAATCGTTGGGGAGGGGGAAACTTATCACAACTCTATAGCATGACTTAGAACATGAAGAAGGGAAATATTTCCTAAAACATCTTACAGACTCCTATTCATAGTCATGGAGCGTTTCACAACCATGATTAGGACTTTAATCGATGAGGGTGTGTTAGACTCCAAGGATCTATCAACCTGGTGCTCTGATACAAAGTTTATCATGACCCAAGACTAGGGCCTAGACATGACATGGCGAATGGGGAACCCAAAAGAACCCTATTCAAGCCTCTTAACTTATCATTAAACATCATTGGTCGTAGAAACATGTAAAAGACTTAACGTAAGAATAAGGGGCAAAGGGGCTAAGGGATATATTGCAAAACATCATCATCAAGAGACAAAGAGACAAAGCTAATATCATAGATACATAACTTGTCCAACAAATACCTCTAAATACATAGATAAGATTGGGGACCAAGACAAGGTAACCGGGATCACCCTCATAGTCAAAATAGAACATAAAGTAGACTATTTCAATACAAAGAAAGGGAAAACATAGACTAGGGTCCCCAAAATAGAGGACACACAAACTAGCTTGAGTAGCACGAAACTAGCCACGTGGAGGAGCAGGATGATCAACTTGGGCTCCGGCTCCTACATAGTGATATCATGTAGGAGAGAGTATGTGTTAGTATGTTTGAATATACTAAATATCTAGGATGCAATGCAACAAGAAATAGGCATCATAATCAAAATGCATAACAATAGGGAATAGGCATGACATAGCAATATGACATGTATGATCAATGCTAGAGTAAAACATGCTTAAACAACACATGTTCATATATGATATCGTATATGTAAAATAGATCAATTTAGATTTCCAAAGTACAAACCCCGTGGTAGGTTAGTGATGATGCCACCCCATCACTTCGGTGGTGAGTACTAACCCTTCAATCGGTTGATTAGTACAAACCCCTAAATCGGTTGGTAATAATGCCACCCCTTCATCTGGGTGGTGAAGTACTAAGACTTCACTAGGTTAATGAGTACAAACCCCAAAATTTGTTAGTGATGATGCCGCCCCAACACTACGTAGAGAAGTACTAACATTTCCCTCGATTAATGGGTGCAAACCCCCATCTCGATTATCCGAGTTCTTAGACCCCCCGAAGATGGCATGCTCTAATGCAACATCATTCATATCATCATTCATATCACATCTCATGCTTTGGACCTTCGATTCTATAAGAAACCCTAACCGGACATTTTATCAAATACTTGGAGGGTGTAATGGGGGTAAAAGACCACACAATTTAAAGATGAAATCATACAAGAAAATTTGTTGTAAAATTATCAATCAACACCTTGCAACACCAGCAAGATATTCACATCAAAATCCCTCATCAAATCCAACATTAGATCCAAGATTTAGAGCTCTAAACATGCTGAAACAATCATACTTTCATAAACTCAAATCAATGTGCAACAAATTCCTTAATTTACAAGACTCACATACAAAATCAATTTTATATCATGCAAATTGAGTAAAAAGGAGATTAGGGAATCATTTGTGGAAGAACCCAATGGCTAAAATCGATATACCTTAGCTTTGGAGAAGCTCTTGGTGAACATTGAAAATGGAGGCTTGAAGCTTGAAGGTAATCCTTAGTTCTGAATGAGGATTTTGAGAAATGAATATTGGAGTGAAAATATGACTAAGTGTTTTGAGGAGTATTGAGAAATGTTTAGGATAATATAAGGGTAAAATTTGGCTATATATATAGATAAAAAATATTTGGGAACACTTGGGACCAACACTTAGAATATTTTGGACGAACTAAAAAAATCAGGCACCATATTAACAAGGAGGCACGCGGCTTCTCTGGAAATTGCATTCTTAAAATTTTGTAATTGTTAAATCTTTGCTGTTATATCGGGGTTAGATTTTTTCCCTCCTATTTTGGACCCCCTGAACAATATAATGTTGTCAAATTTTTGAAATAACAAATTGAATTTTTAGATGTATGAAAATTAAAATTTTGAGCATTTTGAGGCACGTTTTTTTAGAACTTTTTAGGGTCTTTACATGGAGCCTTAAGAAATGTTAATGTTATGCTGTTGGCTTATTATGTTCCTATGTTTCGACGATGTCCCTTAGCCCAATATTCCCTCTTTTACTATCACTTATTGTTTTATTTCTTCCACGACCACGGATGTGTAATGATATACTAAGAGGCTTGTTTGGAGTCCCTTCAGATTCTCCATTTGCTGTGTCATGTCTAGGTGCTTGGCTTGGGTCGTGACAATTTTCATGAATTAAATACATCTTTAGAAAGCCCAAAGTCATCATAAAGTCACTTGACAAATGAATCAACCAATAGATCATCAAAACTTTAAGAATCCTTAGAAAGGTATTTTATCAAACACTTGGCAGGTATGTAATGCTAGTGCAAAATCATACAATTTAAGAGTGAAATCATGTGAGAAAAACCAATGTAAATCCACCCACCAACACTTGATAACATCCTCTAACAAGATACATCAAAACCCCTCATCAAATCTCATAACAGATCTTAGATTTATAACTCAAACATGCATAGTTGAACAACATTTCATAAAACCACAACGTAGTGTATAGTCATAATACATAACAAGTAAATCAACCTGAAGACATACATTTTATATGAAAAGGAAGGTTGGGCACCATGGGTGAAAGGACCTAATGGTTGAAACCCACATACCTCAAACTTGGAGATTCGCTTGATGAAGATTTGAATGAAAACTTGAAGCTTCAATGGATGTCTTGAGAATTGAAATAAGTTTGGAACCCTTGATATTTGCTGAAATATTTGTGTAAGTGTTAGAGAGGGTTTTAGGAATGTCTTGAGTGATATGGGGTTGAAAAATGACTAAGTATAGGTATTTTTACGCATGGGAACTCTTAGGCCTAAGACCCCAGGCCTTAGATCGAAATAAAGAAAACAATCAACAAAATGTACTGATCCATGCCCTGGCTGCGTCGCGCCATGGGTGCAAATCAATTCTGTTTTTGTAAATTTTGGAAAATCAAAATTTTGATATGGTTATTGTAAAATCGGGATTATACCCATTCCCCACTCAATTTTCCCCCTGATCACGAATCTGAGGTCAGATTTTTGATATCACACATGGATTTTGAGATATAAGGAAATATGATTATGGGCATTTCCGAGGCACATTATGTGGCACTCTTGGGGTCGTTTCAATATCTCCCCCTTGGGACCATTCGTCCCCAAATGTCAAAGAAACGTATATAAGAGGAGTAATCAAAATGATTGCATCCCAAACAAAATGCAATAATGCACTTAAACATCATTTTGAAAATGTCAAAATAAGTGTCAAAATCACCATGAATGTGTCAATATAAACTTGAATGTATGCAAATGACTTGAGGGCTGACACTTAAGACTTGGAATCAAATGAAGGACTAAGTTGTTATCTAAGCCTTGAATAGAGTGATGGAGGTACGAATATCACTCCTTTTGATCGCTTCGGGTTCCCTGGTGACTACTTCGTCTTGTGGATTTCTCCAAAGAACCTTGATGGAAGTTATTCCTTATCTCTTAACCTTCTAACTTATCTATCCAAGATTTCTATTGGAACCTCCTCATAGGTCAAATTATCCTTTGTCACACCCACACCCCTTCAGATTCACTATAGCAATTGGGTCACCACATACTACTTTAACATAGACACATGAAAAATTGGACGAACCATACTCGTATCCATAGGCAACTCCAATCCTTTTTCAACCTTATAAATTTCTCTTCCAAACCCTATACAGACATACAAATCTTAACCCATTTGCCAACCTTAAACACATATAGTCCACCTTGGAACCAAAAGCCACCATCTCCCCCTTGGGAGAAAACCTCCACTCTACCATCCCTTATCGAAACCTCCAAGTCTATTAAGGTAGAATCAATACCTTGCTTAACTAGACCTCCTCAACAAAAGAAGATATGAAACCATCAAAACAACGACACCACCATTCTTAATTTCACCCAACCTCATATTAAACCTAATCACCCGGCACACATATGTAGCACACTAGCAACAAATGAAATAGTAACACCTGGACCTATCAATACATACCTATCTGAGTTAAAGGAAACATCAACATATCGGTAGCAACATCAGGAGCCTTATCCCCTCTTTGCCTTACTTGAAGAGAGTAAAATAAATTGTGCCTTGGGCACCACATTGATGACCTTCCCTTCCTCCTTCACCCATATTAGCATCTTTGCCTTGAAGACCATCACCTCCACCTTTGAGTTGAGCATGAGGACAACCACTAACTTTGTGCCTAAATCTACTACAACCAATGCAAGCATTAGACTTCTTCAAACATGGGCCTCCATGGCCTTTCCCATACTTTCAACATCTAGGATTTGCCACACCCTCATCACCTTCTTGGAACCTTTGATTTGGCACCCTACCATTTCAAAACCCCTCATTGGAAGCATTGGATAACTCTTGCCTTGGAGCTTGTGGCCTTAAGGAAACCGGTCACCCTTGGAATTTCGAAAATCACCTTAAAAACGGGCCCTCTTGGCCTCACCAATCCTTATCTTTCTAAGATTTTCACCCTCCAATTATTCGGCATAAGTCATGAGATGGGATAAATTCATATCACTTATTGACAAGGCGGAACGACAATGTTCATTAACCAAGTTGGACACCCCATCACAAATTTATTCATCCTAGACCTTGGCTCTGCCACTAATTATGGACAATATATGGAGAGCTAATTGAACTTGAGGGCATACTTCCTCACCCTCATAGATCCTTACTTTAGATTCATAAATTCCATCATCTTGACCTCCTTAGCTCAAGGGAAAAGAACTGGTTGAGAAATGCCGCTTTAAACTCTTCCTAAAGGATGACATTGTTGTTCCCCTTCTCCTCTTTTCATTGGGTAAACCATATTTGAGCCACCCTCTTGAGTTGGTAGGCCACCACCTCTGACTTTTCCTCTGATCTAACCCCCATAATAGCCAATACCTTGTACACCTCATCAATAAATTCTTGAGGGTCCTCATCTACATAAGACCCATGGAACTTCGATGAATCCATCTTAGTAAAGTCTGTCAACCTTGAAGCCAGTGTAGAAACATGACGATCTTAGGCCCTTTGGTTGATTTGATTAGTCACAGCATGAGCTAACATGGTATGAGCATCACTGAATTCTTCATGAACCACTCCTCCAACATGACGAGCTTGAGTAGTAGGAGGAGTCGGTTGCTCCTCGGGTGTACGGGCTCTTCTTCCTCTTGGAATTGACATGATCTAGAATAGCAAAGAACATTCGTAAGGGGAAAACCTTATCTTAACTTTTATGCACGACATAGACCATGAATAAAGGAAGCATTTCCTAAAATGTCTCATAGCCTCCCATTCATAGTTGTGGCATGCTTCACAACCATGACTAAGACTCTAATCGGCGCAGTGTGTTGATTCTGAGAACCACTAACAATCTAGTGTGTTAATACCAAGTTTTTCATGACCAAACTAGGGCTTAGGTGTGACATAGGGAATGGGGAACCCGAGGGTACCCAAAACAAGCCTCTTAGCATATCATATACACATCCTTGGTCGCGGAAGCTATTAAACAACAACAAGAGAGTCAAAATTGAGATAAAGGGACTAAGGAAAATATTCGATATCATATAAACATAAAGAGTCAAGCTCTTAGCATAGATACATCATACTGTTCCAACAACACCTCTAGACTTAGTATGGAGCGGGGGCCAGACACTTCCCGGGCTCACCCTTATAATGTCAAATATAAGCAATGGATAAAACATAAAGAAGTTATGGAAATAACAAGAGAAAGTAGACAATGTCCTCACACTTGAGGACTCACCAAGCTTATCTTCAAGGTGTCAAACAAGCTATGTGGAGGAGGATAGTCGAATGGAACTCCGGTTCCTATTGCGTTAGTACATTTGGATGCACTAAATATGTAGGATGCGAGGCAACCAAAGGTAGGCAACATAATAAAATGCATAATTATAAGCAATGAATAACATAATAACAATATGACATGTGCAACATAATAAAATGCATAATTATAAGCAATGGATAACATAATAACAATATGACATGTATTATCAATGTTTAAAGTAAAACATGCTTTGCAGATCATTCATCTTTTATAGAACATAATATATAAGTGTGAGAAGAGACCTAAACTGACATAGAATAAGACTAATCAAGCCACATCTTGGAATCCCAATGGTCACCCTTCACCGGTAAAGAGGTGGTCTACTTGCCAAGGTAAACTATAATTCAAACTTATAGAAATATGACCCAATTTCGTATGAAGTAACCTTCTTTATGGGAACATGACCCAATTTAGGAAAGGATTTCATTAACAACTTCACCTTATAGGAACATGACCAAATTTCGGCAAGAACCTCAAGAGAAAGTGTACTAAATGGATCTACTAGTAAACTAATCGTAAAACCTCATCCTATGGTGGCACACAGTTCAAAGAAAACGAGCACTCCCTCAATCCATCGGTGCCAAATCTAATCCCACGGAATATATAAAGTAATCATAACATTAAAAATTAGTAAGAAATATAGATACATGACACGAGTAGATCTAAAACATCTGTGACCTCAAAAGGTTAGCCTAACTTTAAAACAAGACAAGATCAACATCAAACATTACCCTTGCATTAACATCAACATCAAAGGCTCACAAGAGGTAAAATCTTTAAGGAAAGGGCATAATCCTACTTTACAACATTATCAATATTTTCATGAGTTACACATATTTTTAGAAATCCCAAAATTATCATAAAGTCACTTGACATGTAAATCAACCAAAAAATCATCAAAACTTTGAGAATCCTTGAAAAGACATTTTATCAAACACTTTGCGAGTGTATAATGCTATTACAAAATCATGCAATTCAGGAGTGAAATCATGTGAGAAAAATCAATTTAAATCCACCCACCAACACTTGGTAATATCCTCTAACAAGATTCATCAATTCCCTCATCAAATTTCACAATACATGTTAGATTTATAACTCAAATACGCATAGTTGAACAACATTTCATAAAATCCCAACGCAGTTTATAGTCATAATCAATAATAAGTAATACCATAAGTAAATAAACTTGAAAACATGCATTTTATGTGAAAAGGAAGGTTGGGCACTATGGGTGAAAAGACCCAATGGTTAAAATCCACATACATCAAACTCGAAGATTCCCTTGATGAAGATTTGAATGAAACGTTGAAGCTTGAATGAATTTATGAAGATCCGGAATAAGCTTAGAACCCTTGACTTTGGATGAAAGATTTATTTAAGCATTAGAGAGGGTTTTGGGGAATGTATTGAATGATATATGGTTGAAAAATGACTAAGTACAGGTGCTTTAATGCATAGGGATGCTTAGGCCCAAATCCCCAAGGCCTTGGACCGAAATAATGAAAAGAATCAACAAAATGTACTAGTCCTAGCCTGTCTCGTCGCGCCAAGAGCGCATATCGATTCTGTTTTTCATAAATTTCGAAAAAACTAAATTTTGATACGATTGCTCTAAAATCAGGGTTATATGCATTTCTCACTCAATTTTGTCCCCTGATTACAAATTTGAAGTTGGATTTTCGATATTACACACAGATTTTGAGATATAAGGACATTACGTTATGGGCATTTTCGTGGAACATTTTGGGGCACTTTTTGGGGTCGTTTCACTTCTCTCCTTCGAGTTGCCCAACATAAGTTATGAGCTAAGAAAATTCCATTTCTCCTATGAGCATGGCGGTACGACATTCTTCATTGATCAAGTCAAACACTCCCGACACAAACTTGTACATCCTTGCCTTAGGATCGGGAACCAAGTGAGGACCGTACTTTGCAAGATTATTGAAATTAAGGGAATACTCCCTAACACTCATAGAACATTGCTTAAGATTAATGAACACCATTATATTTTCCTCCCTTAGCTCCATGGGAATGAATCAATTTAGGAAGGCTACCTTGAACTCCTCCCATTGGATGGGATCATCACTCCCCCTCTCTAGCTTCTATTAGGTAAACCGAATTTTTTCAATGTAATGATCCAGACCTAGGTCCTAGGAACGACATGACAAATGGGAACCCAAGAGTCCCTAAAAGAGCCTCATAGCATCTACGCTTACATCATCAGTTTGGAAGCGCGTAATAAAGAATTAAATATATAGTACTAAGAAATGAGAAAGTATGACTCAAGCTATGGGTTTTCATAAGGTTAGTGATTAGCATGAATTCACATCACACATAGCACATAAAAACTAAGAGGCAGGTATGTCTGACTCACGTTATGGTGATAGAAAAAAGTTAGGACATTCCAAATTTCCATATGTTATCATGCGTAAGTCATCATATCATCAATAGTCAATAGATAAGCATAATCATAATCTCCATAAACGAATAGCATCACATAGCATAAATCCATACAAAAGTCTACATTTTGTCCAACAATACCTCTAAGTCATATAATGGGGGGGGGGAGAGGGAAAGATATATCCTAGCTCACTCTAAAAGTAAACAAAACATAAGCAGAAGAAACATAACAGGTCGACTTATGGTGGCCCGTCCTTAGATGATAAGACTAACCAAAATAACTTTCACAATCCAAGATAACCATCAAGAGGTACATGAAGATAGTATTCAGTCCCTACATGGTTAGATCATGTGGGAAAAAAGTATGATTAGTACGTTTAAATGTACTAAGTACGTGGGCATGCAAGTGCTTATGAACTCATTAACCTGAAACCAATGTAAGAGGAAAAGGGCACATATATAGAAAAGAAGTATTTATACAAGAAAGAGTAATATATCAATATGCCGACATGCAATCCATGATGTGTGAATGCCAAAATACTTTGTACATTGCGGGGTTGTGACCTCAACCAATTTAAGACCAAGTGAGCTATAACTTGGTACTCTATTGTCTGCCCCATATCGGAAAAAGGGGTGATCCACTTACCAAAGGTAGATCGTTCTCATAATCATCCCATAAAAAAGGAATACATATGAACTTATGCTAGGCACATAGTTATGGGAAAGGAGACTTTATATAAGAACCCGACAGGTTGAGCCTTACCTCCAATCTCATTCACTGCTAAGTCAATAACCCACGAGAATATGTATACATATACATGCTTGGGAAAGAGGCATAAGTGTTTAAAATAATTTTTATGCATACTTAGTCTTAAAAGCTGAACATGCTTACTTGGCTAAAAAGCCAAATCATACTCAGGCCATATTTTCATGCATAGGATTAGCTCCTTGTTCTCGTACATATAATGGCTTAAGGAGCCAAATCATAGACATTATGTGATCACATATCATTTCATAACCATACTTATCTTGAAATCATATCTAAACATAATTGAATATTAACCCACTTTATAATCTTTATGAAAATCAATACTTATGTATGCATATGCCATGAGTGATTATAGAATAGCATGGGAAGTTAGAGATTCATACTTATATCAATAATATAACATGAAATCCATTTAAATCCACGAAGAAATTCACATTTAAACCACACTTGAGATTACCCATGCCTAAATCAACATTTAAAAAGGACATGCATATTCAAACGTTCATAATATAAATGCAATTTGTCATATTAGGGATTAAAACACTTTTAAAATATCAATCAAATATGTCCTGCCCATATCTTAATTGGATCAAAACAAAATTAATTTAAAACACCAATATTAAAAGTAAGCTTGAAATTCATAAATCAAAGAGTAAAACATGTTTGGGGTCTTCATGGTTGAAAGAGACCATGAATCAATCTCACATACCCTAGATAATTAAGAAGAATCAAGAAGAAATTGGTTGAAGAAGAAGGCCCTTCCTTGAGCACGAAGCTAACTCTCCAATGACACAATTCAGAGGAGTTTTTTAGATGAGAGAGTTTGAATATTCTAAGTATATTGAATGAATTTAAATAAGAATATAGAAGTATAGGTCTTTTCAAGGGTTTAGGATAGCTTAGAAAGTAATAAACGACTCTTAGGAATCAACAAAAATTACAAGAAAGCCATTAATGAAACGAGCTTCAAAAATTTGTCAGGGTCCTTGTCAAAGAGCCTTACAGCTCATAAAGTGGTCCACGGATTGTGCAGTGGTCAGTGGTACTAATCTGAGCAAAAATTCTATACAAGGTTGTCTCCACGGAAGGGTAAATGACTCTTGCAAGGGCATACGGTTCGTGCAAGTGTGTGTGCAACTGACACAAAATTTGAGATGATGATTTCATACTTAGAAAATTATTTTGGGATGAGATATCCATGGGTCACCTCTCCACCGCTCGTAGGAGTTGACATGAGACCCTTTATGGCTTGTGAGGTGTCACAAGACCTGTACTGGGTCCTTTTGTGGCTTCTCTTAGCAATATTCATAACTACAAGACTGGGGCACCATCTAAGGCTACTTCCAATAGCCAGTCATGTGGACCACGGCTCGTGGGAGGTTTCCTAGAGGGTAACCAAGTTTCAAATCCCATCTTAGGCCACAAAAATCCATACGCAAACATTCCCCATAGCTCACACACCTCCAGAACTTGAATATTTATGCATCAAAAGGTCTCATGAAGTCCGGGTCCATACGTCATCTCTCCTTTCGGAACATTCATCCTCGAATGTGCTAGAACATGACTTGAAAAGCTTGACTTGAACATGAAACATTCCAATCATGAAAACAAAATGCATAATTCATTACTAGAAACAACAAAGTTATTAAAACTAATGTTACAATATCTGTTACATCATTTGTGTGCACATGTATACATGTCATGTCATGAAACACAATAATGAAAGAATTAGGACCACTTAGGATAGGAAAAACCTATTACCTTATGCATTAGTAAATTGGAAAAGATAGGGGTATCGCCTCATCATGTCGATTCTTACCTTCAAACTAACACTCTCCAAATGTTGATTCCTCCAAACCACTTTAACCAAAGCCACATCCATGTTGCGAAGCCGCTTTACTTGCCTATAAAAAATCTCAACAAGAACCTCTTCATAAGTCAAATTCTACTCAACTTTAATACCCTTTAAAGCCACAACCAAACTAGGATCACCAATCAACTTCCTCAACATCGACACACGGAAAATTGGGTTAATGGAACTCATATCTGAAGGCAAATTTAATATATAGGCCATATTTCCAATCCATTCAATCTCATAAGGACATACATACCAAGGACTTAGTTTACCCTTCTTACTAAAATGCATTACACCTTTCGTAGGTGAAACCTTCATATACACCCAATCACCGACATGGAATTCAAGATACCTCTTCCTAATATTCTAATAAGACTTTTGGTGACTTTGAGCTGTCTTCAACCTCTCCCTAATAAAAATCACCTTTTCCGTGGCCTTTAACACAATCCGAGGAAATCAAAACAACCTTACCCAACTCAAACCATCCCACTAGGGATGTACTCCCGTATAAAGCCTCAAATGATGTCATATCAATGCTAGCATGAAAGCTATTGTTGTAGGTGAACTTTATAGGTGGTAGATGATCATCCAATCAACCTTAAATTCCAACACACAAGCTCTCAACATGTCTTTCAAAGTTTAGGTTGTTCTTTTGTCTTTTCCGTCAGTTTGAGGATGAAAAGTGGTACTTAACTTCACCTTAGTGCCAAGCCCATTTTCGAAATAATTTCCAAAAGTGCGAAGTAAAATAGGCACCATGATTAGATATGATAGAAATAGGCACATTATACAACCTTATAAACTCTTGCATATACAACCTTACTTAATCTTTGGCATTGAAAGTACTCTTGATAGGTAGGAAATGAGTCAATTTAGTCATCTTATCAATGATAACCCAAATAGAGTAAAATTGTTTTTGAGTTGGGGTAGACCAACCAAAAAATCATATTCAAATCTTCCTAATTCCAAGTGGGAATCTCAATATCTCGAGCAAACCACCTGGTCTTTAATGTTCTACCTTCACTTATTAACAATTGGAATACTCGGATACAAACATAGCTATGTTTGTCTACATACCATGCCACCAATACACTTCATTTAAATCCCAATAAATTTTGGTGGATCCTGGATGTATAAAATAATGATAGTTATAGGCTTCACTTATGATCACCTCTCTCAAGCCATCAACATCTGTAACACACAATCGATCTTGATACCGAAGCACACTATCTCCCCCTTAGGAGTAAACCACAACATCTTTGGTACAACCAACTTCTTTAAGTCAACCAAATGTAGGTCTAAATCTTGTTTTGCCTTGACAAAACAACTATAGAAGACTCAGTCCCATTCTTAAAATGAATTCAACTATTATTAGAGTAAGTCAAATTAATACCAAACCTAGCAAAATAGTGAACATCTTTTACCAATTCCTTTATACCGTCATTAACATGGGCCACCTTACCCATGGATAGCCTACTAAGAGCATCGGTTAAAATATTTGCCTTACCAGGATGATATTGAACACTCATGTCATAATCTTTAAAAGGTTCTGACCACTTTCTTTGCCTCAAGTTAAGATCTCTTTCGAGGAAACACATATTGAAAGTGTCACGCCCCGAGTCCTGTTAGGGAAGACCGATAAGGCTTGGGAGAACCAACCTATATTTATGCACTTTTTAGACAAATTATAAGGGATTTCTATCTTCATTATTTCTTTAGGGAAGTAAATGGTGATAACAAGCCAAAAGAAAATGCATATGGCTAGGCCGTTGGGGCTATGGTGTCTAAGGTACAAGACAAGACCACACTTTAATTCACATAATCTATAAAGCCTCTAGATAAGAGAAAGTATGTGATAAGGGTCGGGACAGGCCCCGCCTCGACTAACTATATGATACAAACATATAAGCTCTAGACATACAAGCTCTGAAACAACCTGGAGCCTGGTAACAACAGCTAAATATCCTGCGCTCCTACTGGGGACATCTACTAGCACCTATATGTGCAGCATGAAATGCAGGTCCCCCGTAACGGACGTCAGTACAAGATAATGTACTGAATATGTAAGGTAGGAAATACTATATATGACATAACAACTCAAATGAAACTATGCACTGGTGTTGGATAAGAGACCACCTTTTGTTATACTTTGGAATCACGTAATTTATGTTCTTTATATTACTTTACCTTTAATGTATAATCTGCATAACTATAATACAAATGACCAACTAATCAGTGGTAAAACTATATCGGGATCGTCCTTGGGTAGGTTCTTCCTTAACCCCTCGGGATACCCACCCATCATAGGATTACTTCTGGCTAGGTAATGCTTCCACCCCTCGGGCTACCACCCATCAATAAACAATACACTTATCTTTCAATTACTTTTGAGATGATTCTTTTAGTGGTAATACTATTGGAGCTTTAGGGATGTATATATAACATATGACGTGTAGATAATCATACAAGACAATATGGCAATGAAGAGTGTATATTACATAAATAACGAAATGCGTATGAGATGAAACAACTCGTGAACTTTATTTAGCGACAAGATCTCATGTAACTTTGTATCCATATATGTATGCATATTTGAAGGTGATTATGTACGGAAGCATATGAATATGTGAAAAAGTGGAACACAATTAATAGTTGCGTCGGAGTTGGTAAATACCTTTATGTACCAAGGAGGGATCTATGTTTCATGCCAAACAATACGAAATCAAGTAATCTTACATATCTCGTTGTATGACCTCGTTACTACCTTTGAGTGGCTTTTTTTCCCTCAAATATTTACCTATAGTATATTGGGAAATAAGACTAGTATTAGCAGCAAAGAGACACTTTTTGGCAGCCAAATATCATAAAAACTATCACCCGGACAGCAAGCTTATAATTAGCGACGTGAAGGGGATTCTTCAACCTTTTCACTTATAATTGTATTTTCTAACAACCATTCTTATGTATATGTCATGTACATATTATTTAGGACCCTTAAAAGTCTTACAACAGCCCACAAGACACAACAGGTAATAATTCTTCACAACATATAAACAAGCGGCACAACATTACTTCATTTTTTCACACTTCGACGTCAACAATCACGAATCTGTTTTAACTTTACCTAAATTGTATCCAACATTTTTACCACATAAAACCAGTCTTAAGATAGCTACAAATAGTCCCAAAGTAGGGTAAGGTCGTGGAATAACATATTACAAATCTACACCATCTATAAATGGACAGCATAATGTTACATCCCTTTGCCCCATTTTGACGTCGACAATTCCAAAATAGTTCCAATTTTAACCAAACTATCCTCAGCATATTCATACATATAAATAGCCTTAAAATAGTCTTATAATAGTATCAAAGTAGTCATAAAGGACGTGAGGCAATAGCTTTCCCTCCAACATCCCACAAGTTCATGCTAAGAACACAATTACGATATCCTATAAGGGCTCAATTTTGTGGACTGTAAAAGTGGTGCAACAACTTAGTTATATCATTAACAAGCCATATCTTGTTAAAAACATAAGTCTTCCTTCATAATTCATCCAACCAATAAGAGAAAATCCTCTTGAACAACAAGAAACGTTCACAATAATACTTAGGACACAAGTTGTCAAGAATTTGCAGCACAACATACTAGCATATACTTCTTGGTTTTCATGAAGAAACCATACTAAATATACAACTATGATTACTAACCTTTGCCTTCAAAATTACGGTTTCCTTCAAAAACCTTAGAAGGTTGCAATACCTTCTTGGTAAAGTGAAATAAAGAGAAGATAAGAGTCTTTTAAAAGTGGCAAGTGGTCCACCCAACTACCTTTAAAGTCAAATGCACAAGCTCGCAACTTATCTTTAAGTATATGAATGGTGTGTTCTGCTTGACTGTCTGTTTGAGGGTAGAAAGTTATACTCAAATTCATTTATGTCCCTAAACTCCTTTGGAAGGACTTCCAAAACTTTGTAGTGAATTGAGCCCCTCGATCAGAGATAATGGAGATTGGGACTCCATGTAGCCTAACTATTTCTTTGACGTATAACTTGGCATACTCTTCAGCTGTATAATCACTCTTGATAGTTAAGAAGTGTGCTGACTTTATGAGTCTGTCAACTATTACCCATATGGAGTCAAACTTCTAAAATGAACGAGTCAAACCGGTAATAAAATCCATGTTGATCATATCCCACTTCCATGTGGTAAGCTCTATGCATTGTATATAACCTCCTGGCTTTTGGTGTTCTAACTTCACTTGTTGGCGATTTGGACATTGAGCCACAAATTCTGCAAGGTCCTTTTTCATGCCTCCCCACCAAAACATTCCCTTCTGGTCATGGTACATCTTAGTTGATCCTGGATGGATGAAATATCGGGAATGATGAGCTTCTTTCATTATCCTCTTTCTTAACCCATTAATATTGGGCACACATAATCTATTTTGACAATAAAGTACTCTATTTTGGGTAAGGTCAAATCCCTTTATCGTACCATGACTGACCTTGTCCTTAAGTCATCAAAAAATATGATCCTCGAATTGTTTTGCTTTCACCTCCGTTACTAATGAAGACGCTACTGCATTATGTATAATGACCCTTTCCTTTGGAGTTTCAAGAAGGCGAACTCCCAAACTAGCTAGTTGTCGAAGATCCTTAGCTACAGCTTGACATACCATGGCCTGGTCACCAGTATTCGTAGTTACCCTATGACTCAGTGCATCGGCCATAACATTTGCCTTCCCCAGATGGTATAGTATATCAACATCGTAATCCTTCATTAGCTCAAGCCATCTTCGTTGTCTTAATTTTAGGTCTTTCTACTTAAAGATATATTGCAAGCTCTTGTAATTAGTATATATGTCAACATGAACCCCATACAAATAGTGCTGCAATATTTTTAAAGCAAGCACAACCACTGCTAGCTCAAGATCATGGGTTGGGTAATTTTTCTCATATGGTCGTAGTTGGCTAGACGCATAAGCAATTACCCTACCATGCTATATCAGTACACACCCTAATCCAACTGATAAAGCATCACAATACACTGCATACCCCTCAGATCCATCTGGAAGTACTAGCACAGGGGCAAACGTTAGATTATTTTTCAGTTCCTGGAAGCTCCTTTCACATGCATTATTCCGTTGGAAATTGGTTGCCTTATGTGTCAACTTTGTTAGGGGTACAGAAATAGAAGAAAAACCTTCAACAAACCTCTTGTAATAACCCGCGAAGCCTAGGAAGCTTCGAACTTCCATGGGTGCCGTTGGTCTTGGCCAATCTTTCAGAGCCTCTATTTTTTGTGAATCAGCCCTTACTCTTTCCTCTGATACAATATGACCCAAGAATGCCACTGATTTTAGCCAAAATTCACATTTAGAAAACTTGGCATACAACTGTCGATCACGAAGAACATGTAACACTTGTCTTAAGTGCTTTGCGTGGTCCTCTTCTAATCTTGAATACACTAATATGTCATCTATAAATACTATCACGAACACATTTAAGAATGGACTAAATAACCTATTCATCAAATGCATAAAAACATTTGGTGCATTCGTTAGCCCAAATGACATGACAAGAAATTCAAAGTGACCATAGCATGTTCTAAAGGCAGTCTTAGATATATCTTGCTCCTTCACCCTCACTTGGTGATAGCCTGATCTCAAATCAATTTTTGAGAAGCATTTGGCACCTTATAACTGATTAAATAAATCGTCAATCCTAGGGAGGGGGTATTTATTCTTAATTGTCACTCTATTCAATTGTCAGTAGTCGATAAACATTCTCAAGGTGCCATCCTCTTTGCGTATAGATAACACTAGTGCACCCCAAGGGGACACACTAGCTATTATAAAACCCTTCTCCAATAGGTCTTTTAGCTGCTCTTTTAATTCACGCAATTCTGTCGAGGCATTATATGGAGGGATAGAAATAGGTTGAGTCCCTGGAAGTAAGTCAATACTAAAATTTATTTCTCATTCAGGAGGTAAGCCTGGAAGTTCTTCAGGGAATGCATCAACAAATCCATTCACCACCGAAACTGATTGAAGAGTTGGCAATTCTGCCTCATATCCCTTACTCTAACTAAATGACATATATATATCTTAGATATCATCTTTATGGCCTTAAAATAAGAGATAAACTTCCCCTTTGGTTCCCCAACATTGCCTTCCAGATAAACTTCCCCTTTGGTTCCCCAACATTGCCTTTCCATTCAAGAATTGCCTCATTTGGAAAGTGGAAGTACACTTTCTTAGCTTGGCAATCCACGGTGGCATAGCAAGAAGCTAACCAATCCATACCCATTATAACATCAAATTACACCATTTCTAGCTCAATAAGGTCAGCAAATGTGTCACGGTCACAAATAGTTATTACACAGTCATAATAAACCCTTTTAGCCATAATAGATTCACCAGTTTGTGTGAACACTTCAAATGGTTTGTTGAGTAATTTGGGTGTTCTCTTAAGCTTTCCAGCAACTAATGGAGTAATGTATGATAATGTAGAACCAGGGTCAATTAATGCATACACATCATGTGAAAAGATGGACTATGTACTTGTGACCACATCAGGTGAAGCTTCCAAATTTTGCCAACTCCCCATAGCATAGGTGTGATTCTGGACTACGCTAGAACTAGCTGCTCCTCTAACACCTCTACCATGACCCATAGGTGCTTGTTAACCCCTACCTAATGAAGGAACTGATGATGATGATGCAAAATCTGACCCAGTAGATTATGCTATATCACTCATGCGCCTCCTCGGGTAATCTCATATCATATGCCCTGGCGCACCACACCAATAACAAGCATCTGTCCTAACAATACATGTACCTAAATGACTTCTTCCACACTATTTACAAGGCTGCATAGGAGTCATTTGCTGGCCCATTGAATATCCTATTGTTCGGGCTCCTTGCCCTTCACTTCTTGGACCAAACTAATTTCTCATAGACCCTTGAAGTTTGGGTGGAGCACTGGCTGCAGAGTAGGAGGATGATGGACTAGGTGGTCGATTGGAAAATCATGGTCTAAACGCACCTTGGGACGATGTAAAATGCCCTGTAGATCTGGCCCTTTTGGCCTGCGCCCTTTCCAACTCTTGTGTACTTCTTCTCTGCCTCTGATCCTGTATTTTTTGTGCAAAAGCTTGCATCCTTGCTATGTCCATCTCTTTATTTAAGGATGCAATGGTACAGCATTTGACCAGATACGTAACCAATCTATCCATATATCGATGAACTTTATCTTCCATAGTAGTAACTACATTAGGAGCATACCTGGATAGGGAATTAAATTGGAGGCTATACTCCCTCACACTCATATTGCCCAGGTGGAGATTCAAAATCTAATCTGCATGGGCCTCTTGGATCTCTATTGGCAAGTAATGGTCAAGAAATGCCTCTTTGAACTCCTTCCAAGTGGTTGGGGGAGCATCCATATCTTTGGATTGCTTCCGAGCTTTATACCACAATATCGCCACACCCTTCAACCTATATGTTTCTAACTCAACAACTTTTGTACCACTCACATGCATAACATCTAAAGTGCACTGAATCTGATCAATAACGTCTTGGGGATCTTCATTAGGATCAGACCCAATGAAGGTTGGAGGGTCCAAATTAAGGAAGTCATGTATCCTCATGCCAGCTGCACTATTTGCACCACCCGCACCTATAACTGGACCTTCCTATCTTTGGCCTTGTCCCAAAACTATACGAGTCAATAGTTGGACTGCATTTCTCAGATCCTTCACTGTAGAATCAGTAGGTAGTTCTGGGGGAATTTCACTACTTCTGAGTTCATCAGGAGCTGGAGGGGTTAGAGATGTCTGTGACAAAGACTCATCTTAATCCTCATTTTGTTGTCTCATATGACTGGGTGTACCAAGCACCACTTCTACTGCCTTGCCTTTACCTTTGTTCTTCCTGGTTTCTGACATACTTGCTCGCTGAACAAAATAATTTCAGGAGTTAGACACAATCTACCTATTATACTTAGCTCTGTGGCACGATCTAAATAATGAAAAGAAAGTAAGAACTCTTAAATGTCATGTAATCTCCTGCTTATAAATGTGGTGCACAACACATCGATAAACAAGACTCTACATAGACATGGCTTTGGAGACTCCATAGGATGACCCACTCTGATACAACTTCTGTCATGCCCCGAGTCCCGTTCGGGCGGACCGGCACCTGTTACCGATAAGGCTCGGGAGAACCAACCTTTATCTATGCACTTTTTAGACATATTATATGGGATTTCTCTCTTCATTGTGCCTTTAGAAAAGTAAACAGTAATAACAAGCTAAAAGAAAATGCATATGGCTAGGTCGTTGGAGCCACAGTGTCTAACGTACAAGACAAGACCACACTTTAATTCACATAGTCTACAAAGCCTCTAGATAAGAGAAAGTACCTAATAAGAGTCGGGACAGGCGCCGCCTCGACAAACTGTACAATACAAACATATAAGCTCTAGATACAAAAAGCTCTGAAACAACCTGGAGCTTGGTAACAACAGCTGAATATCTTGTGCTCCTACTGAAGAGATCCACTAGCACCTGTACCTACAACATGAAATGCAGGTCCCCTCTAAGAGATGTTAGTACGATATAATGTACTAAATATGTAAGGTTGAAAATACTGTATATGACATAACAACTCAAATGAAACTATGCACTGGTGTAGGATAAGAGACCACCTTTGGTTAAACTTTGGAATTATGTACTTTATGTTCTTTATATTACTTTACCTTGACTATATAATCTGTGCACAACTGTAATACAAAATGACCAACTGAGCAGTGGTAAAACTGTATCGGGATCATCCTTGGCTAGGTTCTTCCTTAACCCCTTGGGCTACCACCCGTGATAGGATTGTCCCTGACTAGGTGATGCTTCCACCCCTCGGGCTACCACCTATCAATAAACAATACACTTTATCTTTCAATTACTTTTGAGATGATTCTTTTAGTGGTCACAATACTGGAGCTTTAGGGCTGTATATAAAACTTATGACATGTAGATAATTATACAAGACAATATGGTATCGAAGCGAGTATGTTACATAAATAACAAAATGCGTATGAGATGAAACAACTCCTGAACTTTATTCAGCGACAAGATCTCATTTAACTTTGTATCAACATATGTATGCATATTTGAAAGTTATTATGTATGGAAGCATATGAACATGTGAAAAAATGGAGACACGGTTAATAGTTGCATCATAGTGTTGCTTTGTTTTAAAGTATGCTAGCCCACTCCTTTTCAAAACGTTTCAAAAAAAAAATATAAAAATAAAAATAAAAAAAAAATCATCAAAGAAAATCAAGTCCATTTTCAAAAAATCAAAAATCATCTCTTAATTGGCAGAGATGATGATTTTCTGCGAATGACACATAGTTGGTAAATGCCTTTATGTACCAAGGAGGGATCTATTTTTCATGCCAAACAATACGAAATCAAGTAGCCTTACATACCTCGTTGTATGACCATGTTACTACCTTGGAGTGGCTACTTTTCCCTCAAGTATTTATCTATATTATATTTGGAAATAATACTAGTATTAGAAGCAAAGAAACACTTTTTGACAGCCCAATGTTGTAAAAACTATCACCTGGACAGCAAGCTTATAATTAGCGACGCGAAGGCAATTCTTCAACCTTTTCACTTATAATCTTATGTACATGTCATGTACATCTTATTTAGGATCACTTACCAGTCTTAGAAGAGCCTACAAGACACAGCATATAACAATTCTTCACAACATGCAAACAAGCCGCACAACATTACATCCTTTTTCCACACTTCGACGTCAACAATCCCAAATCTGTTTTAACTTTACCTAAATTGTTTCAAATGTTTTTACCACATAAAACCAGTCTCAAGATAATACATAAATAGTCCCAAATTAGGAGAAGGTCGTGGAACAACATATTACAATTCTACACAACCTACAAATGCACAACATAATGTTACATCCCTTTGCCCCATTTTGACATCGACAATTCCAAACTTGTTCCAATTTTAACCAAACTATCCTCAACACATCCATACATACAAATATCTTTAAAATAGTCTTATAATAGTACTAAAGTAGTCATGAAAGATGTGAGGCAAAAGCTTTCCCTCCAACAACCCACAAGTTCATACTAGGAACACAATTACGATATCATATAAGGACTCGTTTTTGTGGACTGTAAAAGTGGTGCAACAACTTAGTTATATCATAAACAAGTGATATATTATTAAAAACATAAGTTTTACTTTATAATTCATCCAACCAATAAGAGAAAATCCTCTTGAAGTACAAGAAACATTCGCAACAATACTTTGGACACAAGCTGTCTAGAATTTCTAGGACAACATACTAGCATATACTTCTTGATTTTCATGAAGAAACCATACTAAATATACAACTATGATTACTCAGCTTTGCCTTCAAGATTATGGTTTCCCTCAAAAACCTTAAAAGGCTGCAATAGCTTCTTCATATGAGTCTTTTGAAAAATTGAAAATTTGTTTGAAAAACTGAAAACTTGTTTCAATTGGAAATGACTAGAGGGCTGCTTTTGAGCCGTTTTTAAAGACTTCTTTGAATGACTTTCTCTTGAAATTTTGCCCACATATGAACACCTGTTAATACACTCGTTATGCAGCATCTTGTCCCTCACAATTGGGCCTAAATGGGTCTCAAATTTGATGGACCTTCGCTGCGCATTTTCCAGCTTTTTTTCTTAATTATTTTTACGCCCAAATAGTCAAGTGGGTGGTGTTACACTTGGGCCCTCTTTAAATTCTTCTTGAACTGAAAATAAGGTCCATTTATAATACTAAAACATGGGCTAAATTTACCCTCTTAACATAAACTTTATTCATAATCGAACTTGGACAAATTTGACGTCGATCCTCGTCTCCGTTTAGCTAGCAAATTTAAACTAAGCATGTAGGTGAGTCACCTACTAGATTATTGAGTCATACAAGAAATCTCAATTCTTTTATTTTGTTTAGGGTAGTGACCTCCTCAATTTAACACAAAACATGTATACACTCGACCCTTTAAGCATTAGACACACATATCGCCCATTAACACAAGATTCAAGCACTTTTAAAAATTGGTGCTAATTTAACCAAACCATATCATATTTCATTTAAATAGCATTAGTACATGTAAAATTTTGTAACACCCCATACCTTACAGTACTAGTACAATTCAAATTAAACATGACATGGTTTGGTCAAATTAGCGCTAATTTTCAAAAGTGCTTGAATCTCATCTTAATGGGCTATATGTGCATCTAACGCTTAAGAGGGTTGCATGTATACATGTTTTGTGTCGAATTAAGAAGATTATGGCCTTAAAATGAAGTAAGAGAATTGAGGTGCTTGTAGGAATTAGTAAGAAAGTAGGTGAGTCACCTACTTGCTTATCTTAATATTGCTAGCTAAACGAAGACGAGGCTCAATGTCGAAATTATCCAAGTTCGATTATGAATAATGTCTGCATTAAGGGTGTAACTTTGGACTATGTTTTAGTATCATAAATTGGATATATTGTCAGCCCAATAAGTATAATAAAAAGGGCCACAAATACATCGCAATACACATAGCAAATTGGGCCCAAAACTAAATAAGTGAAAGTTGGAAAATAGGTAGCCCAATTCCATCAATTTGGTGCTCCAAAAGGCCCAAATGAAAGGAGAAATGAGTTGCATCACCTCATTAATGAAATAAGGATGAGAATACCTTAGTTAGTTCTGCCAAATTACACTATATAAAGGGGTCAAAGCAGCTCCCAAAGGTCATTTCTCAACTCGACCTCACAAAAATCAGATTTGCTCTCTACATTTCCTCTCAACTTTTCTCAACTTTGTGCAGCAGCCAAATGACTCTTTTAGGATTCTCGAGGGGCCTTTAACCCTTGAATACCAAGTTAAGTAATTATAGTTGTGTATTTAGTATGGTTTTATCATAAAAAACAAGAAATTGATGCTAGTTACGCTTGCTGAAATGTTGGACAGATTCTGTGCAGAAAGTTGCTGCACCTTTTCCTTTTGTTTTGGTGATTTCTCTATCGTTTTTAAGTTATATTATAAGGAAAACTTGATGTTCTTAACATAGGTTGAGTTATAAACATCACCCTAAGTTTCTTCCCTGATTTTGGTGTCACTTACCAAGCGCGTTTTGTTGCGTCATCTTACGTGGAATGTTGATTGGAACTTGTGGGCTGTTGTATATAAGGATATTAGCTCACATCCTTCTTGACTTATTGAGTGATGTTATAAGACTATTTTGGGTCTTTTTAAATGTGTAAATGTTACTAGAACAGTTTGGTTAAAGTTGGAATAGGTTTGGAGTTGTCAACATCGAAGGGTAGCGAAGGAAGGTAACGTAATACTGTTCATTTTTAGATTGTGTGGAATTGTGATGTATTGTTCTTTGTGGGCTGTTGTAAGACTGCTATGGCATTGAAATAGGCTGTACAAGATGTGTACATGCTAATGTGTATTAGAAAATATGATTAGGGACGAAAAAGTTAAAGGAATACGCTCGGGTTTATAAACACCCGCTTGCTGCCCATGTATTGTTTTCTTATGTGATTGGGATGAAAAGGTGTATTTATTGGCTATTAATGATAGTTTTATCACTTACAATGTTATGGATAAGTATTTGAGGGGAGGGAAAGTTATCTCGAGGTAGTAACGAGGTCATACAATGAGGTATGTAAGGTTACTTCATTTTGTATTACTTGGCACGAAACATAGATCTCTCTTTGGTTCATAAAGGCATTCACCAACTCCGATGCAACTATTAACCATGTCTCCACTCTTTTATATGTTCATATGATTCCCTACATAGTCACTTTCAAATCTGCATACATGTTTGGATACCAAGTTACATGAGTTCTTTTTACTAGATAAAGTTCATGAGTTGTTTCCTTTCATACGTATTTTACAATTTAGGTAATGTACACTTTTTCATTGTCATATTGTCTTGTATGATTATCTACATGTCACATGTTACGTATACAGTCCTACAGCTCCCATAATGTGACACCATAAGAACCATCTCAAAGGTAATTAAAAGATAAAGTATATAGTTTTGATAGGTGGTAGCCCGAGGGGGTGGAAGTAACACCTAGCCAGGGAAGATCCTATCATGGGTGGTAGCCTGATGGGGTTAAAGAAAAACCTAGCAAAGGTATGATCCAGATATCTCGAGGGGTGGAAGAATCACCTAGCAAGGGAAAAATCTTATTACAGGGGGTAGCCCCAGGGGTTAAGGAAGAACGTTGCAAGGGACAAACCCGATACAGTACACCATTGATCAGTTTGTCATTTGTATTATAGCTGTATACAGATTTTACAGTATAGATTCTACAGTAAAGGTAAAGCAATATAAAGCACATAAGGTACATGATGCCATAGTATAACTAAAGGTGGTCTTTTATGGTACACTAGTGTACTGTTTCACTTGAGTTGTTATATCATATACAGTGTTTCCTGCCTTACATACTCAGTATATTATCTCATACCGACGTCCCTTACGGGGGACTTGCATTTCATGCTGCAGGTACAAGTGCCAGTAGATCTCCCCAGTAGGATTACAGGATATTCAGCTGCTGTCACAAAGCTCCAAGTTGCTTCGGGGCTTTGTATATGTCTAAAGATTACATGGTTTATTGCATAGTTGGTTGAGGCGGGGCCTGTCCGGACCCTTATCAGATGTCTTTCTTTATTTAGAGGCTTTGTAGACTATGCAAAGTAAAGTGTGGTCATGTCTCATACTCTAAATACCGTGGCCCCAATGGCCTAGTCATATGTATTTCCTTTTGGCTTGTTAGCACTGTTATCTTCTTAAAGGCATGTCAAACGCATAAACTCCTTATAGTATGTATAGAAAGTGCATAGTTACAGGTTGATTCTGCCGAGCCTTATCGGCAACGAGTGCCAGTCCATCCTAATGGGACTTTGGGGTGTGACAGGAGTGGTATCAGAGCGGGTCATCCTAGGGAGTCTACAAAGCTGTGTATGTGTAGAATCTTGTTTATCGATATGTTATGCACTACATTTATAAGCAGGAGGCTACATGGCATTTAGGAGTTGTTACTTTCTTTCCATTCTTTACATCGTGCAATAAAGTCAAGTGTAACAGGTGCATTGTGTCTAATTCTAAATTGTTTTGTACAACAAGTATGCCAGTAATAAGGCAGAATAAAGGTAAAAGGAAGGGAATAGAAGTGGTGGTTAGTATACCCAGTCAGGTGAGACGTCGAGATGAGATTCGAAAAGGAGTCTTTGTCACAGACATCTTCAACTCCTCCAGTTCCTAATGAGCCAGAGAGCAGTGAAATTCCCCCAGAGCCACCTATTGATGCTACCGTGCAAGATTTGAGAAATGCAGTCCAACTATTGACCCATATAATTGCTGGTCAAGGTCAAATACAGGAAGGTCCAGTTATGGGTACAGGTGGTATAAATTGGGCAACTGGTACTAGGATACATGATTTTCTTAATTTGGACCCCCATAACCTTCACTAGGTCAGATCCCAATGAAGACCCCCAGGACTTTATTGATCAGATCAGCGTACTTTAGATATTGTGCACGTGAGTGGTACAGAAGCAGTTGAGTTAGAGACATATAGGCTGAAGGGTGTGGCTATATTGTGGTATGAAGCTTGGAAACAATCTAAGGGTATAGATGCACCTCCAACTACCTGGAAAGAGTTCAGAGAGGTATTTCTTGACCATTATTTGCCATAAGAGATCCGGGAGACCTGTGCAGATCAATTCCTAAATCTTCACCAAGGTAATATGAGTGTGAGGGAGTATAGTCTCCAATTTAATTCCCTAGCAAGGTATGCTCCTAATGTAATTGCTATAATGGCAGATAGAGTCCATCGATATGTAGATAGGTTGGATACGTATGTGGTCAGAGACTGCACCATTGCTTCTTTGAACAAAGATATGGACATAGAAAGAATACAAGCGTTTGCACAGAAATTGGAGGATCGGAGGCATAGGAGAAAGACACAAGAGTTGGAGAGGGGGCAAGCCAAAAGAGCCAGATCTACAGGGCAGTTTACACCACCCCAAAGTGACCTCAGGCCTCAGTTTTCTAATAGACCGCCTAGGCCATCATCCTCCTACTCTACAGCCAGTGCTCCACCATAACTTCAAAGGTCTCAAAGCAATCAGTTTGGTCAATGAAGGGGAGAGCAAGGCTCCCGGACAATGGGTTATTCGGGAGGCCAACCAACGACTCCTAGGCAGTCTTGTCAACAGTGTGGGAGGAGTCATCTGGATGTATGTCGCATTGGGACAAATGTTTTTTATTAGTGTGGTATGCTAGGGCACATGATAAGGAAGTGCCCGAGGAGACATATGGGTGGTATGGCACAACCTACGGGGTCAGCTGTTGCATCATCATCATTAGTTCCTCCAGCATGTAGGGGTCAGCAAGCACTCGTGGTAGAGGTGTTAGAGGGACAGCTAGCTCTAGCGGGGTCCAGAATTGCACTTATGTACCGGGGAGTCGACAGAATATGGAAGCTTCACCTGATGTGGTCACAGGTACATTGTCCATCTTTTCACATAATGTATATGCATTAATTGACCCTGGTTCTACACTATCATAAATCACTCCACTAGTTGCTGGGAAGTTTAAGGAACACCCAAATTATTGAATAAACCATTTGAAGTGTCTACACAAACTGGTGAATCTATTATGGCTAGAAGGGTTTATTATGACTGTGTAGTAACTGTTTGTGATTGTGACACATTAGCTGACCTTGTTGAGCTAGAAATGATGGAATTTGATGTTATAATGGGTATGGATTGATTAGCTTCTTGTTATGCCACGGTGGATTGCCGAACTAAGAGAGTGTATTTCCACTTTCCAAATGAGGTAGTTCTTGAGTAGAAAGGAAATGTTAGGGCACCAAAGGGGAAGTTTATCTATTACTTTAAGACTAGAAAGATGGTATCCATTGGGTATATATGTCATGTTTTTAGAGTAAGGGATATGGAGACAGAATCACCAACTCTTCATTCAGTTCCAGTAGTGAATGAATTTGTTGATATGTTCCCTGAAGAACTCCCAGGCTTACCTCCTGAACGAGAAATAGATTTTGGTATTGACTTACTTCCAGGTACTCAACCTATTTATATCCCTCCATATAGAATATCCCCAGCAGAATTACGTGAATTAAGAGAGCAGTTAAAAGATTTACTGGATAAGGGTTTTATAAGACCTAGTGTGTCCTCTAGGGGTGCACCAGTTTATTTGTATGCAACAAGGATGGTACCTCAAGAATGTGTATCGACTATCGACAATTAAATAAGGTGACAATTAAGAATAAATACCCCCTCCCCAGGATTGATGACTTAGTTGATCAGTTACAGGGTGCCAAATATTTTTCAAAAATTAATTTGAGATCAGGTTATCAACAAGTGAGGGTGAAGGAGCAAGATATACACAAGATAGCTTTCAGAACAGGTTATGGTCACTTTGAATTTCTTGTCGTGTCATTTGGGCTAACGACTGCACCAGCAGTTTTTATGGATCTGATGAACAAGGTATTCAAATCATTCTTGGATGTCTTTGTGATAGTATTTATAGATGACATTTTGGTATATTTAAGATCAAAAGAGGACCACGCAGATCACTTGCGACAGGTGTTACAGACTCTTTGTGATCGAAAGTTGTATGCCAAATTTTCTAAATGTGAATTTTGGCTAAAGTCAGTGGCATTCCTAGGTCATATTGTGTCTGATGAGGGAATAAGCATTGATTCACAAAAGATAGAAGTTGTGAAATATTAGACAAGACCAATGACACCCATGGAATTTCGGAGCTTCCTAGGCTTGGTAGGTTATTGCAGGAGGTATGTTGAAGTTTTTTTTTCTATTTCTGCACCTTTAACAAAGCTGACACATAAGGAAACCAAGTTCCAATGGAATGATGCGTGTGAAAGGAGTTTCCAGGAGATGAAAAATAGGCTAACGTTTGCGCCTGTGCTAGTACTTCCAGAAGGTACTGAGGGGTATGCAGTGTATTGTGATGCTTCAGGAGTTGGCTTAGGGTGTGTACTGGCACAGCATGGTAGGGTAATTGCTTATGCCTCCAGAAAGCTACGACCTCATGAGAAAAACTACCCAACTCATGATCTTGAGCTGGCAGCGATTCTGTTTGCTCTAAAAATATGGCGCCACTATTTGTATGGGGTCCATGTTGACATATATACTGATCATAAGATCCTGCAGTATATATTTAAGCCGAAGGATCTAAACTTGAGACAGCGGAGATGGCTAGAGCTAATAAAGGATTACGACATTGACATACTATACCATCCAGGGAAGGCAAATGTGGTAGCTGATGCTTTGAGTCGTAAGGAAATCATGAATACTAGCGATCAAGCTATGGTAAGACAAGGATTGACTAAGAATCTACGTCAGCTAGCAAGGTTGGGGGTTCGCCTTCTTGAAACTCCAAAGGAAGGGCTTATTGTGCACAATGCTGCGGAGTATTCATTGGTAATGGAGGTGAAAGAAAAACAGTTCAAAGATCCTGTTCTATGATAGCTTAAGGAAAAGGTGAGTCAGGATACCATAAAAGGCTTTGACCTTGCAAAAAATGGAGTACTTCACTGCCAAAATAGATTATGTGTGCCTGATATTAATGGGTTCATAAAGAGAGTAATGGAAGAAACCCATCATCTTCGATATTCCATCCATCCAGGATCAGCTAAGAGATACCTTGATTAAGGGAATGTTCTGGTGGGGAGTCATGAAAAATGACCTTGCAGGATTTGTGGCTCAATGTCTAAATTGCCAACAAGTGAAAGTAGAACACCAAAAGCCAGGAGGTTATATGCAATGCATAG